>JBBKCR010051049.1:0-10804 GCA_037577295.1 Ladigesia roloffi | reverse complement strand
CTCTGCCATCATTTTAAGTGGGAGAACTTGCACAATCGGTGGCTGACTAAATACTTTTTTGCCCCACTGTAAATAAGCAATTTCAAGAGAATCAGAATTTACTTCTAATTCTAGTGTTAAAAAGACAGGTGCTGAAAAGGGAGTTTTAGTACAATCTCAGAAAAAAAACCCTCAATCCGCCTAAAAATGATACCTGAATTGCCCACCTCCCCTCTTCAACAACATTTGACTTGTGATCCTCTTTCTCTCACACACTCTCTCTCTCTTCGGTGCAGGGACTCGTGGCCGTTCCGCCCCTCTCTAAAACTGCACCCCTCTTTAAGGTAACGGTTAGCTGTATGGCCATCTGGATGGTCATCATGCTGTATGGTGAGCTGTGGCTCAAACCCTTCATCCACTCCTCCGTCCTCTATAGTAGTATCTGTGTACCCACTGGTCTTGAATGTGAGATTGTTGTCCATCCTCTCATTGTGTGACATCCATGCCCTGTTGTACCAGTGTGCTCATTCCTGTCTAATGGGCAAACACCAAGTTTGGCCATGTTTGTTGTGTTTTGTGTGAATCTACCATACTGGGATCAGTTTGTAAATGTTACTTGTGTCGGAGCAAGACGCTAGTAAGTGTTCGCCACTACACATTCAAGCTTTTATTTACAAATGGGGAAGCTTATAATGCACCGGTTAACATAAAGCACAGGCCTAAATCAATCCAATATTTCATCGATTTGTGTGGGACGTTTCTAAGAGATATTGTGGGTATAGATTGAGGTTACATAACTTACATGCTCACATTTCTTTTGAGATGAAGGGTATTAAATAAGGCACCCATCTGCTGCAGTAACAACATCTCATTTTTTATGAAAACTCTCCACTAGAGGTTGGAGCATTGCTCTGAGAATATTCATTCAGTGTAAGTGAGGTCAGGTACTCATGTCGGATGATTAGCTCTGGATCACACAAACCACTCCAACTTATCCCAGTGGATTTGAGAAGAGCTCTGTTTTTGCTGTGCTGTTTCAATGCTGGTTAGGATTTATACACCTATAGCCTTCAGGCAAGTTGTATGTAGGCTGTGCGGGTGCTCCACAGCATCTCATTCTGTTGGCAGTTGCCTATGAGGTATACAGAGCCGAGTGTGTGTGCACCTGGTGGCCTAGTGATTAGGGAGTTGCCCCTGCGATCAGAAGGTTGTGGGATCAAATCCCATATTTGCTAGTGGCACCACTGATGCACTCTTGAGCAAGGAACCATTCCTGAGCACTGTGTTCCTGACTGCCTACTGCTTTGCTTGTGTGAAAAGACATTTTACTTCACGCTTTGTCATTAATGGGTGCACCCATTTATGCGGAATTCATTCATTAGAAGAGGTGTCTGGATACTCTTGGATATGTGTTGTAAATGAGTCTATATCCATATGAATATCCCAGCATCTTGGCTCTTTTGCTAAAGTTAGGGTAAGGTGGCCCATTATAAACCTATAAAGTCTTAAGTCAGTGTTTATTTTATGTAAAAATAACATGTCTGGCTTTGCTTCTCAGAAAAGGTAGCAGTGGAGAAGCTGGAAGAGAGGTGGAGCTGGAGGACCTGCATGAAGATGAGAAGCCCACTTCCTAAGAGACTCCGCCCCTTCTGATGCTTGCTGGTGACCGTATGTGCTCGTCCTACAGGCCCCACGCTTTACTGACTCCAACTGTACAGGCACATGTAGACCTCACTGATACACTGGACTCTAAACACATCTTAAAACATCACTGTTTTCTCTGCTGCACTTCATCTTGCATTCTGCTCCGGGTCAGCTCTGCTTACGCTTCTTTTTTTTTCCTTTAACCTTTGCTCCTCCTTCCTCATCCTCTGATGATGTTTCTTATTCCAAAGCTCTCTGCGCAGCCTGAATGCTAGTGGTTTCGCTGACCCCTCTTTATGGAATTTATGGGCCTCCTCCACCTGTAGCTATATGTCCATCAGCATTTTTCTCTCAATGATGACGTCCCTGGCTTCCCTCTCCCCCCATCTACAGAGGAACTCCAGCAGAGGGAGGCTGAGGATTTCATGGAACATGAAAGTCCACGCTTCGGAAGAAAAGCTGCCTTCACTTTTTCGCCCATGCTCCAGCATGCGTGAGCCCTTTTGTTCTTCATGAAGAAAGGGGATCTTCAAGGGATTGATCTCAGAGACTTTACCTGGGTTGATATTGGACTACCTTGTCTAGAAACAGGACAAAGCTTTAAAGAAATAAGTCCTTGTGGTGACATTTTGGACAGAGAACCAAAAGACTTGGAGCTGCTGCTGAGGAAGGCTGCTTTAGCTTCTTCTAGGACGAGGATGTCAGTCTGACTCCACCTACAGGTGAAAAGCACGAACGGGATGTCTCCAATCGGCTCTTTTTGTATATGTGTGGAATATAATGTTTGTGTCCTATTCTGTCATGTGTAATATTTATTATCAACATATCTTGCCACTTTGGTCCAGTCAGGCAGTTTACTTTCATTCAGCATATCTCCATTCACACACATACCGAAACACAGAGCAGAGTGCTTACACTCACATGGGCAAAAACATGATAGGGCTCTTAAAGTGTGTTTTACATGAACACAACTCTACAGAATAGGGCTTGCGCACATAAATGAGTGCAAAAAGTGTTTGAGGGCTTCTTGTTTTAAACACACACAGACAAATGCATCGCAACCACACTGAACATTTTTTTACCCATGATTGTGAATGTTGCAGATGCTCCGTTCAGACAGAATTGGTAGCAGAGTTGCTGTTTTGTGTCATTTTGTGCTATTGTCTCCTTGCGGAAGCAGAAATGTGTCATTATTTGCAAAGTCTTCACATTCGGAACATCTTATTTGTCAGTTAGCCATGCAGACAGTCTTTCTATCTCTCTTCTGTCTCTCTTTCTGTTTCTCTCTCTCTCTCTCTCTCTCTCTCTCTGTATATATCTCTCTCCCTGTATCCGTCTATCTCTCTCTCACTCTTTCTCTCTCACACACAAACATCCATAAACCCACAAGTGAATGAGCAAGTATTCATGCAGAAACCGAGGGAATCACTTTCACTCAGTCTCAGACTGCCGGCTGAAATCTGAATACAGTGATTAGTGTCGGAGCGAAAGCCGGGGCCATTGAAAGCTATTGCAGTTCCTCCAGTCCTGGATTATAGCTGCCCAGCACCAGACGTGTCTCTCCCCATCCTCCCCTTCGAGTGAACCCCTTATCTAGCCTTCCAAGCATTTTAGCGGCTGTAATGGCAGTGTGTTCTAGACACTGATGCCAGCCACCGAGCGGCAAACTAATCAGCCTGTAATTGCAAGGGCATTTCAAATTGGCACCCATCTAAATCGGATTTTGTCCGCTTAGGAGGCAGCCGTGGCATTTTGGATCAAATCAGTTCTGCCCAAAGAATTGCCACTCATACTACATCTCTCATATAACTTTGTTAATATGTGGGAATCTATAAACAGTCCAGCATAGCAACCTGTTGGCTTAGAAGGGGGACAATTGACTATGAAATTGAGCACACATTCACCACAGCCATGAAATCTCCTTATTTGTAGTATACTTATAGACACTTCAGTATAGAACGAGATCTACAATGCTGGGTGGCCACCTCATCATTGGACTGGACATTCAACAAACATCCAACAAGTTGATATACTATTGAAATTGTACCACATGTTTGGCCCTAGTTGCATTTTGTGGATCCCAAATCTCTGAAAAGTTTGTTAACTCTTAAAAAAGAACTGTTAAGCTTTTATATTTAACAGTTGAGAGAAATATTTTGCTCTTAGGTGATAAGTGTGGCTAGATTGTTGCTAACCAAGAAAACAGGGATGATGCAGGAAATAAATGTCTTAAAATCTTTGTTTAGCGACATGGCTCCTCACTCAGTAACTGACACCGACAAGTTAATATTGCAAGTGACAAGATATTGTCACTATACAATTTTGTATCAATGCAGTAATGTGATTCACGAGTACTCAGTATTCCCTTGATATTTTAAACCAAATTTGAATGAAGTTGTGGTATAACCTGCCGATCCACAGTAGATGTCATGACTGATCTATTTGTCACCTTTGTGCATCGCAATCCCGATTTTTTTGGAACATTACAAAATTCATAACGGTCAATAAATTACTGTTTAGCTCATATTAGGGTAAAGTTTAAATAAAGGATAAATATACGGCATGCAATCACATAAGCTTACATTATAATACAACGTTCGATTCCCAATCAGAAGTATATAACTTGTTGGATATTTTGTCATAAAAGCTTGAGTTTCTACTCTCCCTTGGCATGTCTCTGAGAAATATTCTTTTTACTAGTCAAAATTTGAACAATTGTACAAATTATTCTTTATTCAACCCTCGTTTTTCTCTGTCTCTCTCTCGAAGGATTGAAAGAATTTACTCTATCTTTACACACTGATCCATAACCCATTCATGAACATTTGAGATGTAACACTTCACACGCTACATTTATAATATAGGAATGCAAATGGAAGGCACCCAGTTTCACACCTTTTCTGTTGTGCTTGGAGGTGATATCAGCCCATGGAAGTCATGCAGTGAGTATATATGATTTAAATGTACACTACATCCACATGAATAAAATATATAGCACCAGGTTTATCTCTGTTTACTTACGCTTGGCAATGGCATGTGTTGCTATATTATATTTTATTCATGTGGAGATGATGCATTTCAATACACGATGTATAAAGTTATTACTATTTTTCAGCATCGTTTCTATGGCAACCCAGTCATTTGTGTGGCCTAAAACCTCAGCGCAGGTATACACATCCACGATAGTGTACATTATTGACAAATTTCTTGCTTCGAATGTTTTGTGCTGTGTGTGTGTGTGTTTCATAAGTGTACTACACTTGTCCCCACTTAATGTTTACTATGCACTTGTATGTGTTTTGTATGTCGTGTGGCATGGGCTTGACCTCAGTATAACTTTGTAACTTTTACTAACAAAAATTTATGAAGCTTGAATATCAGGTGCAGTGCATTCTTTAATGCGACACGACTCGAATATCTCATGAATCCACTCAAGTTAAATATTAAAACCCCTTTAAAGCATTTGAACGTGCAACCAGCTAATGCTAACGCTAACAGGTGCAGCTGCTACTTATACCTCGGCTTCAAAGCGCCAGATTGAGCAGTAATCACCATATTGTCTGGGTTGTTCATTGTTTGCGTTTTGTCTCTTATGCACGTAGTCTTCTGAAGTCATGTCTTTGTTCTCAGGAACCTCAGCTCTGTTAGGAACTTGTGGTTTTTCTCTTTGGTGAAAAGGAATGCGGTTCTTGAAAATTGTCACTACACAGTGGTTATAGAAGCAGTTTCAAATGCTTTGTTCTACAGAAGCGTTTCCTTCAAATATCCTCTGAATTATTGTTTCGCAGTTAAAATATGAATTATGCATGTCTGCGAACTCTGCTATGAATCAAATTGGCATTTTAAAGCTGCAGTCACAATGAATGCTGGTAAAATCTGCCTGGCCAAAAAGCAAATTTACATGAATTTTGAGATCATATTAGTTTTTAACCTGGAGAGTTTGCAAACCAGTACAGACCAAGAGGCCGAGCTGCGGTGAGAAAGCTAAGTGAAGGAACTGCTGCTCACTCCTTGGTGGAACTTGCAAAAGTTCATTTATTTCAGTAATTTAGCTTAAAATGTGAAACTAATAAAGTCTCATTACATGCTAAGCTAAATATTTCTAGTATTTGTTATTTTGATGATAATGACTTACAGCCTTGATATTCAAATTTTTCAAGTTTCACCTGTAATGTCGTTCACAGTTGGAAAAACTATTGTCCAACTTCCCTCTAAAAATACATAGCATCAGGACCACTGCCTGTTCTTTGCTCCAGAAACTGGCAACCTCACCTAAATACTGCAAACCAGTAAGCTTTGTCAAGTGTGGGAGTCAAGTTTCTTTGTCAGTAGTGACCTACACTTTGCATTTTCAAAGTCACTTCGGTGTACAGGAGCACAAGGTCCCATGTGCTAGTAGCATGGATGTAGAAATAGTAGCAATTTTACAAACTGGTCAGTCGGAGGCATTTAATTACAGCTTATAATTCAACAACAATGGGGGCGGTATGGGAGGGATATGTTTATACAACAACTTTCATTTTTCCCATTGAGAAAAATAGCTTAGAGTTCCTGATGTGGATGTGATGTGACTACAGAATGACATATAAAGTTGAATGACAATGTTTCTGCGACCTAGAGGAATCAGTAGATTTCTCATACTGTTTTTACTGCTCTGACACACCTGCTTGAGATCATAAGGGGGGTTGAGGATCACCTGAATTTAATCAGGCATGTTGGAAACATGAAAACATGCAGAGCATAGTTGCACTGGGAAGCACTGCAATAAGGAGATACTTTTACATGGCTTAAAGGGAAAAAGGGCAGGAGCCCAGTGATACTCGACTTCACGTTTTACTTTCTAATCCAAAGCTTTTGTGGCTGGAGATTGAAACTTGCATGCGAATGCGTGGGATCAAGAGGGTGAACAGGAAAGGAGAAAAAGGCTTAATTGTCTCTCAAATAAGCGCAGTTTCTCTCCTACACTTTTCTCTTTGCTTGGGTGACTGTCGTTGCTGTTTATTACATGGGTATCTGTATTCTCGTGCATTAACCTGAATGTACTTTATAATTGTTCCAATTAAAAAAGAAAAGAAAAAAAAAGAAACAGCATGGCACAAAATAAATGACAGAATGCAACTTGTTACCATGTAAATATGTACCAAAAATATATAAAGAGGCTATTTTTTGCATGCTTTTTGTACACTTAGACATAATCAAGGACAATAAAGATATCACAATCAACCACTGAAAAATAGTTCCTTTATTTTTTCTGAAAGGAATGTGTAATGGAGTCTTACATTTCACATCAAATCACAACAGGGTCGAAATCACAGTGTAATTTAGTGCAGAGAATAATCTTCTGTGCTGTGCTCACATGGTGGGGATGTTGTTTCTTTATAAGTAGGAGTAAAGGAAGATGGCTGCACTTGCAATGGAGGAATCAGTGAATACTTTTAAAACCTGTGAATGATTTAAATCAAAGCAGTAATTTGTATAATTGGTCCGTCAGAGCAGCGGAGTTTACGTTAATAACTTGCTGTAATAATATTTCTTATATGTCGACAATTTTAAACACATGGTAGAAAAAATGTTTTATATATGGTGGTAAAACTTCATAGGTCAGAAGAACTGCATGGACAAAAGTATTGGGACACGCCTATTCTTCAGAGTTTGGGCTAGGCCCTTTATTTCCAGTGCTTAGTTTCATCTTAGTGCCTCAGCTGATCAAGACATTTTAGACAACTCCATGCTTCCAACTTTGTGGACACAGTTTGGGGAAGAACCTTTTCTATTCCAGCATGACTGTGTTATGTTGCACACACTCAGTATGTGTACAAAAGTATGGGAATATACCTGATTTTCAGGGTTTGGGTTTGGGCTCTTTCTTAGTGAATGGCAATCTTAAAAAGCAATATCAAAGACATGGCTGGATGAGTTCAATATGTAAGATCTTGACTGGCCCACACAGAGCCCTGATCTCAACCCAATCCAAAACCTATTGGATTAACTAGAACTAAGATTGCGAGCCAGCTCATATAAATACAAACTAAATGGAAACAAATTTCGGCATAAACTCTAAAAACGTTTGGAAAATCATTCTTGAAGAGTGAAAGCTGTTGTAGCTGGAAAGGTGAGACCTACTCCAGTTGTGTGGGGTCGGTCCTTTGCTCAGGTTACCTCAGAGGTGCCTAGCAGTCTTGGGAACCGAACCCATGACTTCCTGATTGCAGGGCAAACGCCCTAACCATTAGGCTGCCCAATATTAAAGGATATGGATTTGAATACAACGTAATTAAAGGTTTCCCAATGCTTTAGTCCATATATTTTGTTTCTGTAATGAACAGACTCCCAAACTTTGAATTTGATAGGAAGGTATGCATTTCAAACTGTAACCCATGTGTTATAAACTGGCCCCTATATCATTATTCATTGGTGATGAGTTTTTATGCACAGGACTACAATTCATCTGATATTGTTTGTGTGGTGGGTCATTCTTAACACCATGTGAGTGGCACTGGAAAGAGTGCAACAGGCTCAGTGATTCACATAAAGGTCAAGAGGATAACAAACACATCAGCAGATGGGCTACAGGCTCTGAATTCCAGCAAGGTGGTACAACAAGCTAGGTGTCCAGTGAGTGTATATGTGTAACTGAAGTTATCTAAGGTTTGGCCCAACCAATATATAATTTGGAAAACATTAGTAATCTACTGATGCAGCATTTAGCCAATCAACGCTGAGCAGACTTTAGATTCAGTTGCTCTTGTTTTAGATTACAGCATTGTTCCTGACCTGTTTTAAGGTAAAGATATGATTATAAGTAGCTTATCTCAGATTGTTTTATTGTACACTATATGGACAATAGTACTGGGATACATCTGTTTTTCAGGGGTTGGGCTTAAGCAAACCATTTTGGACAACATGCTTCCCCAAAGTGCGTCCCAAATTTGAGGACACATTTTGGGGAAGAACCTTTTCTATTCCAGCACGACTGTGTCCCAGTACACACAAAAAGTTCCATGAAGACATGGTTGGATTTGTTCAATCTGGAAGAACTTGATTGGCTGCACAGATCCCTGACCTCAAACCCATCCATCACATTTGAGATGAACTGGAACGGAGACTGTGAGCCAGGCCTTCTTGTCCATCATCATCCAACATGACCTCATAAATGCTCTACTGGATTAATGGTCACAAATTCCCAGAGAAACTCCAACATCTTGTGGATAGCCTTCCAAGAAGAGTGGAAGCTGTTATAGCAACAAAGGGGGGACCATTGCTGTATAAAGATGTGTTTATTTGAATGTAATGGTCAAGTGTCCCAATACTGTTGTCCACATAGTGTATTTTGAGTTTTGATCGTAGAACAATTCATAACTGAAGATCAGTGACAATCAGCAAGGAAATTAATTTTAAATGAACAAACCGTCCAGAAAATCAGTGTCGCTGTTTCACAAACGGGCCAAGGTACAACGTCAACAGTGAAGCTGTTTACAAATGTGCCTTTCTTAGTGTGAAGTGACGTTACAAATATTATTGAGACCACAACAATTTAACATTCTGGCTGAATGTCCATTACTTTCACAGCAGCTTCCAACTGGCCACCTACATCTGTTTACGCATGACAGGTGCTGCTGGTGTTCCTGCCACAGTGATGCCGTGCCTGTCAGGTTGGTTTGTTTCCATTGTTCTTATAATGCCTGCGCCATCTTGGGGTCTCCATCCAGTTCTGTGCACAGGTGAAGGTGTGTGTGTGTGTGTGTGTGTGTGTGTGTGTGTGTGTGTGTGTGTGTGTGTGAGAGACAGCTAATAGGTAGGTCTTTGAGGCCAGAAGCCTTGCAGTCCAGTATAGTACCTAAGGTTTCTGGGGGTGGTTTTTGTTTATGTCATTCAGTGCAGTAGTCTTTTGCACGGCAGTGAACCTCGCCACACCGCCTCGTCTTCAGTCCTTTGCAACAACGACAAAAAAACAAAACATCAGGATATTACCAAACACTAATTTGGAGTGGTTAGACACACTTCTGGACAATTGCTTATATCATCAGCTACAGGCGTACGAGCCAATATCGTGATGTGCTTTGTGCTTTGATGGTGCTGTTCAGTTTTACAGATATTTTGTGTGATGATTTAGTGATGCATTACTATGTAAAAGTCTTGAGACACATCTGTGTGGTATTTATGAATGTGGCCTTGAACAGTCCTCCAGGCTTCGTGAGGGATTTTCAAAGGTTCAGCAGAATGTTTTTTTGTTTTGATGCCACACATAGACCTACACATGAATCATTTAAGCAGAAGCGTCTATCTGAAATCCTGAACCAGTGGAGAAACAGGAGCAGATGGTTCCAGATGATCAGGTGCTGATCAGTCTAGTGGTGGTGCTGAATGCAGGGTGGTTTGGAACTCCTTTATCTAGAACTCCTTGTATCCTTAGGTACTTAGCAGCCACAGTAAACTATTTGTTCCCATACCTTTAGTTTAATCCACTCAAGATCCCAAAGACAAAAAGGTATTTTTGCACCAACAAGGTGATTCAAAGCAAAATATAAAGAACTGAGCGGCTCAAGACTTTTGCATAGTACTGCATATTTCATTTAAAACAAGATCTTACACTGGCACATTTTATAGTATTTGGCAGCCTTTCTTAACCTTTGCTGAGAGAATGAACGCAGATAATATTGTACTGTAAAGGAAGTGTGTGTGAAGATTATTTTATTTTAATTCTTATGGACATCTGATCATTATGGCATCCTTATGTTTGTCTGGTGTTGGGGGGGATGGGGGGGTTGGTTTTGTGTTCTCTTTTGTTGTTGTATCTTACACCAACAAAAGTGTGATGTTCCTGTGTCTGTTGTTTTTTATCCCATTTGCAAGCTTGTGTTTCATGAACCAGAACAGAACAGAATGAAATAATGTTTTAAACTCACAAATATTGTATTTTCTTTCTGAAAATGTGGTTCTTGACAGGTTAAAGTGATAGTTCAGTGACTTTTTTTCTTAGCAGAACACAAACACAGATTATTAGCTTTAGCCGTAGCAGTCTGGCAGTCATGTAATGGAAGTGGATGGGTGTCAAACCTTTTAAATAAGAAAAAACATGCACAGACAATTCCAGATTACACCAAGTGGCTCGTGACGACACATTGATGTCTTAAGACACGAAACGATCGTTTTTGTGAGAAACTGAACAGTATTTATATCA
>JBBKCR010051038.1:0-10804 GCA_037577295.1 Ladigesia roloffi | reverse complement strand
GAGCTTCTTGGACATCTTTAAAATGCTCCAGAAATGTCTTCCGTCCTCCACAAAATCTTAGGTGCGCAAATGCGTGCAGCAGCGTTTTTTCTGCAGACCACTTATATGCACCCCTGTATATATATATATATATAGCTCCAGAGTATGTATACATATATATATTTATATGATGCATATTAATGTATGTGTAATTTATGGATAAAACCACTGAATAAAAAAACCTGTTTGTGTGTGTGTGTGTGTGTGTGTGTGTGTGTGTGTCTGTGTGCAGGTATGCGAATTCTGGTGAACCTGCTGCTGGACACCCTGCCCATGCTGGGAAACGTGCTCCTGCTCTGTTTCTTCGTCTTCTTCATCTTCGGCATCATCGGCGTGCAGCTGTGGGCGGGGCTACTGCGTAACCGCTGTTACCCTGTGGAGAACTTCACCCTGTGAGTTTATTTTCTCAGCTTCTCCACTGTGAGTTTGTTCTAACCAGTTTACCAGCATCATCATCCTCTAGGATCAACACAAAAGTGACCAAATTTCCTCTGTCCCCTGTTGTGACCTCTTTAATATTCTGACCGCTTCTTCAATCAACACAAATCATTAAATAAAAACAACCCAAAGATTCAGACTTCCAACATTAAAGTTCCCCAACTCTTCTCTCTTTCTCTCACAAACTCTCTATCTCTCTCCTTCTGTCTCACCCCCTCTCTTTCTCTCCCTGCCATTACTGCCGCCTGACTTCATATGCTGAGCTTCTCTCAATAAAGCCTGATTATGAATCTAAATTTGAAAAATGCAAATATCTTTGTCTGTGTGCCAAGCCCAGTGTTTCATTAAAAACTCTTCTTCTTTAGCTGTGCTTCTTCAATATTAAGACCCCTCCCACTCTCTCTCTGTAGCTGCAGTGCCAACAGAAAACTAATGTGTATTACCAGTCAGCTCACAGGCGTAGAGGGTGTGGGTGTGTTTGTTCTTATAGAGAATACAGTCTGCACAGTTTCCATTAGCACACAGTTAATATTGAGCTCCGAACACAAGGTCAGCCATATCAAGTAGTACGCTGGGATTGAGTTCCCTTCTCAACAGTGGTGGGTAGACTTATTGATTTATTGTGTATTTGAGCCTGGTGCAGGATTCTGAGTTTTCAATCTATAACCCCCATCCTTCTCCAAAGCCTGTTAAAATACTCCTTAGTGGAACAGCTGTCTAGAATTTGGCTGTGTCATCAGGAGATCATCAGGAGATCAACAAGAGATCATCAGGAGATCATGAGTTTAGTTCAGGGACTCTTAAGTCTACCATGGGTGGGAGTCCATGGCATAATAGGACTCTCTTTAACTTGTAGGATGGGATGGCCCTCCCCCTCCCCATCACTCAGCACAATGCTAGTCAACCTGGATGTATGTTTGCTGTTGCAAAAGAACTAATAATGATAATAATAATAATATACTTTAGTTAGTGTGTAGTTAGTGCAGTTAGTGTTCTCCTCCAAGTGTGTTGAGCTGTCCCATTATGATATAATATGCTTGCATTTGTGGATGGACTAAAATAAAAGTAAAAAAAAACCCTTCACAATCCACAGATTCTTCCTGAACAACCTGAAGATACATTTAGACTCTTTCATGGTTGTGGTTGTACTTTTAACATGAAGCTGTTCTTTGCCCCCGTGAAAGTCTATTAAAATTGCCTGGGTTATCACAGTATGCATTATGAATATAATGTTATAGAGCATCTAATCATTTTAGAAAATGAACTTTTTCAAAGATTGGGTCTGGTTCTCGGGGCTACTTCCTAAAATGGCCAAAATTCTCAATTTGTCTTGTATTTTATTTAATGACTCATTGATATAACTATATAGTTAATATCACAATATTTCACATGACACATTATTACCAATTGTAGAAATGTGATACATCTCCTGGGTTAGCGCTACCAGAGCAACATGACTTCTTACTTTAGGGTGACGAATGCAGAAAAATGAAATGTATATATTTTAGTGTAAAGTCACTGAAACATTTTGCTATTTGATCAGCTATTTGTTGGAAATTTTGGTCTGATCCACTACAATACAACATCGTTCTGCATCCCTAAACTGTGGTTGGATTAATGTTCAATTAGATGACCTCATAGCCCTGACAACTTAGCATCCATGGGTGAGCTGCTTGGACCGCGGGCTGAGTGGCAAATGTGAGTGTTTATATAGTCCAAAAAGATTTGTATTCTTTGAAAGCCTCTATCACAGCTACATTATTGAGATGGCCTTTTGCCTTTGTTTATCTTGATGGTTGACAGCATTTTAAAGTGCGGGCCTTTTTTTTTCCCTTTTTGATCTGTGAATTTGTTCCTTTCTGGATAAAAATAAAAAAGCCATGTTGTTTGTAGCTGTAGATCAAACTGCCATTAGGTGGAACAGGGCTTATGTTGACACAATTAGCATATAGCTTCCGTTCGCTGTCTGCTTTGACACCTGGGCTTTGAGGCGCTGCTTTTGTGATCTGTCACTGCGTTTGGTGTGTTTTCATCTGTGTACAGACTAATCCAGTCTAATCTACGGTCTGATCTCTGAGTGGGATGGTGAGAGGGAGGGTGCGAGGGAGGGCCCTCTCTTATTCTAAAACCAGCTCTGCGATATATGATTAGGATACACCAGTACTTTTTGTAAAAAAAATTAACTATTCATTGTCTCCCTACCGTATATCTCCTCATGTTGTTATTTATATAGATATACTGATCTGGGCTGATAATGGCATCTTATTGAGGCCAATAGTAATGACAATATCAGATAATCATGGTACTAAACTGCTATAACCAATCGGTGTCAATGCTGGGATCCCCATTTTTGGTAAATTTGACTCCAAAGGGGCATAGGCTCCAAAAAATGTCCTCAACACAAAATAAAATTCTCTACTCAAAAAAAACATTTCCACTATTGAAAATACTTTCCCATTCTTAAAATATGTTCTCCTACTCAAAATAAATTCCCAAATACATTCCACATCTCAAACTATATTCCACTCCTCAAAATATATTCCACTACTCTGAATACATTCCTCTACTCAAAATATATTCCTGGTTGTATTATTCCAGTTGCAAAAAGGTTTTAATCTAGTGTTCGTGCCAAAAATGTGCTGTATGAGCACTGTGCTGATATGCTGAGGTTAAAATCTTAGAAAAGTCTGAGAAAAGTATATAGAGATGGCAAGGCGCAGAGCAGTAAGCAAAAGCGTCCGAACTGTAGCAAAGCAGGAAGTAGAAAGCTTTTTATTCCTTTACTTCGAATACATTCCACTACTCAAAATACATTCCCCTAATTAAAATATATTCCCATTAATCAAAATTCATTCCCACACTTGTGAGTGGGCTTAGGCCCTGTTTTCTTTGGATGTTGATCACTGTATAAAATCAACCACCATTTGTTTACTAGGTTTACTAGGCTTGGGTTGGGTTGGGTTGGCTTGCTTAGTATCACCTATATACAATTTTATTCAAGGGTCAAAGCAGCATTATGTAATCCTCAAGAGTAACAGCACGCTGTAAGTCTTAAAACCTTTAAACTGAGAAACTGAGAAACTTTTCTTGGTCAGAAAAATTTTTTGTATATTTTATGCTTATAATGAGTCATTTGTAAATCGCAATGTTACATTTGAGCAGATATTTTGGGTAAGACAATGAGAAAAATTGGACCACCAGACCTTATCATAGCACCCACACTGGTTACAGTGCAAAGTACTCGACCCATCTGGAGATAAATATAAGGAAATATAAGGAAAAGTGCTTTTGTGAACATCTAAAACAAACCAACAAAAAACAAACAGTTATTTTAAACCCAATATCTGTTACGTATGTCCTTTGAGTCATTTATCTGGCAATATATGTTATTTACTAGTCTTTAGAGTCATTAGTCCTGAAATATCTGTTACTTATTAGTCTTTAGAGTCAATAGTCCTGAAATATATGTTACTTATTAGTCTTTAGAGTCAATAGTCCTGCAATATCTGTTACTTATTAGTCTTTAGAGTCAATAGTCCTGCAATATCTGTTACTTATTAGACTTTAGAGTCATTAGTGCTGAAATATCTGTTACTTATTAGTCTTTGGAGTCATTAGTCCTCCAGTGTCTATTCCTTAATAGTCCTCAGAGATGAGTGTTTTGAGGAGGTTTGGGGAAACCCAGTTAAGCGAATCATAAACTACTGGCTATTGGAAGGATATTAAACAATCAAGGTCTTTTTTGTCCGGACACCGTGTTGCACCCTTTTCTTTACAAAGAAGCAAATTAAATATTGACTTTGTAAAAAAGCCTGTGGAGTTTTAAGAAACTGTGTCATGGAGTCCTGAGGCTAAACTGGAACTGTCTGGACTCATGGATCTGAGGCAGGTCTGATGCAAGAAACACAAAGTTCCTGAAATGAAGAACACCATCCTCACACTCAAGTGTGGAGGTGAGTCTGTACTTTAGTTAGATTTCACAGGTTATCTTCAGTTTGTGACCACAATCAGATACATCAGGCCGTTCTGGAGAAAGTCCTCAGTCCAAAAGCTGGAGCTCGGTGATCACTGGACTTTCACATTTCATCCACATCACAAAAACATCCTGTGCCATAAAAGGGGTGGAGTATTTCTAATTGCAAAGGTGTGCAAAGGTGTGCCGTCAAAATAATTAAAATATTCCTGTATTATTGCATCATTTTGTGTAGTTAATCACACCATAAATCATGTTTGTCTGCGCAAACGTGAGCTAACAGAGGAATTTCTTTATGAAATAACCCAAGCATTTAGTCATGACTGTATGAGCAGGTAATTATGATCTCCGTCAGACTGTATTTATCACGTTCAATAATCCAATAGCATTATTTACGTGAATGCAGAGTTTAAATCAACCTGAACATAAACCAGAGATTTCCCAGGGGACTAACCAATAACAGCAAAAACGGATTTCCCCTGTTGATCTGCAAATTATATTTCTGCCACTGATTTACTGCGGATCCCCACTGAGAATATAACAGGGATCAGTGTTGGTCAGAGGTCACACTGTTGTGACCTGAAAAAGGATCAGTGTGATGAAATTTGTTAAAAAAGCACATCTGGACCATCAGGAGCTCCATTATGATGATGAAGATGAAGAAGAAGAAGATTATGATGATGATAAAATGAGGAAAGTGATGATGAAGATTAAGATGATGATGATGATTATGACGAGGATGAAGATGATGATGGTAATGATGATGATGATGATGATGATGATGATGGTGATGATGAATATGGTGATGGTGAAGATGGTGCTGATGATGCGTTTGATGAAGATGAAGATTGTGATTTTGATGAAGATTGTGATATGGTCATTATGATGATGATGATGATGATAATGATGATGATGATGATGATGATGGAGAAGTAGTAGAAGAACATAAAACAAACAAAAAAAAAACAAGAAGAAAAAGCCGAATCATAATAATAACTATCATAAAGGTTTTTAACGAAAATATATTTTTTAACAAAATGTTTTAAAATCTGGGCTACTGTTTGATCAGCTCTTTTTTTCTTTCTCTCGTACTTTCTTTCTTTCTTTCTTTCTCTCTTGCTTTCTTTTTTTCTTTCTTTTTATCTGCTGGAAATGTTTTATGTAGCTATTTGCATGTAAACTATTTAGCGATAACACAAAAGATGGAAATAAATATTGGGACTTGCCGCATCAGAGTAATCTAAAATGCAGTGGAGCAGAAGTATGTTCTTTCTCCTTGAGCACCAGGCTGCACAGGCATGTGAAGTAACTTGTGAAGCCTGAGGTCCAGCAGGCTCGGATGGACAAGCTGGGATCTGTGAGGACGGTTATTTATGATTTATCCAGGACTGGCCTGTAATGCATTAACCATTCAAACACACTGCAAAGATCCCATCAGTGCACTGTTTAACTGACCGCATGTGTTGAGATTACATTTTAGTTTATTCTTCATTTTAGAACAAAAAAAATGCTCACAGCTTTATAGTTCTAAACCGGCATTTGTTCTGAAACTCCCTCTCACCCTACTCTCTCTTTATCTCTCTCTCTCTCTGTTTCTCTCTCCCTCTTCTTATGTTTCATTCTCTATTTTTCTGTCAGATATTTCTCTCACTCTTCTGTTATCTCTTTCTCTTCATCTCTCTCTCTATTTCTTACTCTGGTTTCTCCTCCTCTCTGACACATACACGCTCTCTCGTTTACTCTCTCAATTTCACTGTCTCCTTCCCTATTTTCCTCTGTCACCCTATCTCTGTCTCTGTCTCTCATTCTTTCTTACTCTTTCCTTCAAACATCTCTCCTACTAAAACTCTTTCTTTCATTAGTTCTTACTGTTTTTCTTTGATATTCTCCCTTTTTTTCCCTCATATTTTCCCCAACTGTAACTTTTTTCTCATTATTTTGTCTCTCATATTCTCTCTCTTGTTCTCTCTCTCTCTCTCTCTCTCTCTCTCTCTCTCTCTCTCTCTCTCTCTCTCTCTCTCTCTCTCTCTCTCTCTCTCTCCATATGTCACTATGTTGTTGGTGGCAGAGTGGCAGGGGAGCAGGGGCTGATGGGTAAATTGTGGCTATGACCTTGATGTCTTGTGTGTAGAAGATGGATATGTGTGTGTATGTGTGTGTGTGGAAGAGAGAGAGAGAGAGAGAGAGAGAGAGAGAGTATGAGAGAGAGAGAGAGAAAGAGAGAGTGTGTGTGTGTGTGATTAGCGAATTGCCTTACTCTTATTAACTGTGTGTGTCTGTGAGGCTGAAAATGTCAGTGTCACGCCAAAGGTCTTCATTACGTGCTGGAAATGGAGGGAAGCCTTTTCATACTAATAAGGCCAATGTGGCGACTTTATTTCAAATCATTGTAAAGTTCACTGCAATTATGTAGGCAAGTGTGTCTCGGTTCGGCTCTGTGTTGAGTCCACAACCCTCTCAAGGCCACACAGCGTCCCCGAGTGAAGATGCCTCTCTCCTTGATATCGAGCTGCCTTGGATCTCGCCGCCAGAGCTCCACATCTGTCACATCTAATGTCCCCGACTTATTACTCACTTATGGTGTAAGGCAATGGGCAGCTGCTGAATTCCATGTACAATCCCATCGTCATACACTAGAACAGCATATCGTCGCTGTCTGACGTAAACCTTGTAACTCCACTTTTGGTCTTTGTTGTTTTTTTTTTCCATAAATGTATACTATTGGTCAGTCTCCACATGGTTCTGTAAAATTTTGAAATTATTAAGCAATGAAAAGTGTTGAAAATATTTATACCAATTTTGATTACACAGTATTCATTAATTAAGTCAATTTAATTCATTAATTTAGTCATTTTAATAATTTTTTGAGTTTCCTGAAAATGAGCCCTTTTGGACAAATAAGGTTTTGACCAGAGAGCCACGATATGAAGGTAAAGTGGGTGAAGACCATGTCAAGAGGCCATTTTTACTGTGAAAACTTCAGTACTGGTAATTATGTTCCATTGTTATCCATATATGACCCTAAACTTTAAACTAGGAGGTGTGTGTATAATCTATGTTTTTGAGTAAAATTCCGAAGCTACTAAAATTGGTAGCAATTTGTACTCCATCAATGCAGATCTGGCAGGCATGTCATCCTAAATCTCTTTTAATGAAATTTACAAGTTTCAAACACATTAAAAACAAAACACTACTCTCAGTTTCCCAATTCCTGCTGGTTTCCATTTCAATTGTGTGGAACCTATGAAAAATGCTCATATCATAAACAAAATAATTAAAAAAGGTCACAAATTATCAAGAATTATCATAAAACTGGTCCCAACTTGAAAAGAACAAATAGTTCAGATTTGGACCATCTTCATTTCGTTTTGCAAAATCGGAAATTATTGTATTTGATTGAATTATTCATTATTCAATGATGGATTTCAGCAACTGTTCACTGTGTTTTATGGCATTTGTGTGCTGAGTCAGAAAATGTTTTGTTATTTTCTCAGTACAGAGGAAAAGGTTGTAAGCACAGTGGTGAATGATCACAGATACCAGATGTAGAAGATCTGGGAAAAAAAATGCTGGATTATTCCTATACGTCTGTGAGGAACTGTTCCTTCAGGTGAACATCAGAAGTGTTCTTTGATGGTAATTAGATGAAGTTACCCTGCTGGCTAGGAACACTCAGCACTAGGAGCTCAGAGCTCAGAACATCTTGCAGCTTTGTGACTCGGCCAGAAACCACATAAAATAAATTACCAGGTACATTACTGTTCTGCGAATGTGAAATCTTCTGGCATCGACAACAAAAGTGGCTTTAACAGCCGGCAAAGTAGCTTGAGCTCAACTCTGCCTCATTAGATTCGTGTTGTGAGTTGGGGGTGACATGAGTAAGCGGATGCTGGTTGTAAAGGAGGATGATGATTAGAGCTGTGGGGTGACAGGGCTGAGCTGCTGATCGGGACGGGAGGCTGATGTTAACCACTCCTAATGAGCTCAAATTTCTGTAGTTTGTGTAGTTTAGCGGCTGCAGTGGGCTGGCGGGAAACTGAAATGCGTTTCATTCCAGCCCCTCTTACTGTCACTGTAGTTGTTTCTCTGGAATGACTGGGAAACTTCGCAACATTATAATGGAAGGTTCCTCAAGCGGCTTGTGGCAGCTGGATCCTAAAGGGACGTGTGTATGGAAGTAAACTGGCCTCCTTAATACACTGAGCTCTACACAGGGTGAAGTGAGAGGCTCTGGCCCATCTGTTGACTCAGGATTTGTTTTATACTTTCCCTAGTTCTTCATCAGCACTCCTTGGTGTTTAATTTTTGGATGGTAAACTGAACACCAGTCCAGATAGGCTAACACTTACCATATCACCTCCAGGACCATGTATCACAAGAACATCCATGTCACTGCTGTACTACAGAATGGTTCACCACTCAAATCTTCTTCCTCTTTCGGCTTTTCCCTTCAGGGGTCGCCACAGCGAATTATCTGTCTCCACCTAGTCCTATCTTCTGCATCTTCTACCCTTACACTAACTAACTTCATGTCCTCTTTCAGCACACCTCCTTTTGGGTCTTCCTCTCAGCCTCCTGCCTGGTGGCTCCAACTGCAGCATCCTTCTAGAGTTCTGTAGAACGAACTCAAATGGCTCACCACCTCATAATGAATGAGGTAGCAGGGTGGGAGAGGGGGATAAATCTGTAATTTCACATCTGTGCAGTGGTCCAGTAATCCAGGCTTCACTTGGTGGTGGGTCACACTGCAGCATGTTTTGAAAGCTGTATTGAGTTTTCTCCCAGGTGCTACAGCTAGTGATAGCTAACAAATTAGCTATAATTAGCCAAACAACTTGCTTGCTAACCCAAACAACTTTCTTGCTAACTACAGAAAGTATAACAAAACATCAGAAAAGTTCCTCACATCTCCAGGGTTGGGGGTTTGAATCTGGGTCTTGTGTGCTTGTGGAGTTTACATATTCTCCTCATGGTAGCATGGGATTCTCCGGCATCTCCAGGCTTCTCCCACAGTCCAAAGACATGTATGCCAAATGAACTGGGGCTTCTAAATTGACCATAGATGCAAGTTAATTGTGTGTGTGTGTGTGTGTGTGTGTGTGTGTGTGTGTGTGTGTGTGTGTCTACCTCCCGCCCATTGCCCCCCTGGATAGGCTCCGTGTACCCATGACACTAGCAATAATTAATCGGTTACAGACAATGAATGAATGATGTAGATTGATGGATGAGTGCAGCCGCTGGTTGGCTAATGTCTTTCGTTCTGGCCTGACTGGGCACCCCACTGATGCTCAGGGCACTTGAAGCCCTGCACATAAATGGTTAACTGCACTGCATACATAAACAGTTTTGGCACTTTTCCCATGGTACAGGTAACCACACTGCATCTCGAATCAATGGTGTTCCATTACAAACTATATGACCCATAATGGAGCCGCACCCAAAAGCAGGCTAGGGATGTGCTGACTACGTCACTGCTATTGGTTTGTTCCTTGTGAAAAACAAACAAATAAAACAAATTAATACATTCATGAATTGATAAATAACCAACAATGGAAATAAAGACTAACAGCTGGGAAGTCTTTTAAGTACAAGCCCAACTGACTTTTTGGACTGAAGATACATTTTAGTGGGAGTTTTCTCCTACTAAATGTGATCTGGGACATCAATAACAAGATATCTGGGTTAGGTTTTCATCAGATGGTCAAACCACCCCAACAAAGTCAGTCTAGATACAGTGTGGCTTCTCTATGCCTGCGGAAAGTGCCTTAAGAAAAATTAGCTAGTTAAAATAAAATCCAATTCTAATGATTAAGTTTAAATTATAACCGTTTCGCAAGAAAAACTCCCTGGAATCCTGTCTACACCCCACCCCCCACCTCCACAGCCCCCACTAGACTGGCTTATCGAAAGGTTAAATTATGCTTTTCATCATGCATGTAATAACCTATATTTATTATTATATCACTTAATATTGCTGTAGCTATTTTTCTCCTCACTTCCTCAGTTTGATAAAGTATTTGACAAGGTATTTCATTTTATTTTAAAACAGATTTCCTCAGAAATGTAGAGTGAAAGTAAATAGCAGGATGTAAGACTGGGCTACAATGATTTAAAATTACTTTTATTGGAAAAATAAACCTGAAAAATTCTCAACATTTTGATACTGATATACATTTACAGGTCCCGTTTACATGATTAAACAATTATTTGTTGACTGCTTTGATTAATATATTTAATATTTGTTTATGTTAAGTAACCACAATAATATAAAACAATAAAAATAATTCAATTCAATTCAATTCAATTTTATTTCTATAGCGCTTTTTACAACAAGGTTGTCACAAAGCAGCTTTA
>JBBKCR010050969.1:0-10806 GCA_037577295.1 Ladigesia roloffi | reverse complement strand
GTCTGCTAAGGGGGATTTTCACCATAATCTGCTCCACATCTCTGTGTGTTCATCGTTTGTTTGAAGCCGACCTCCTGTAGCCACTTCTCCGCTAATTCCCTTTTCTTTTGCAGTTCCGACTCAGTCTGAGGCAGGAGGAACACCAAAATAATTACTTAATGGAGCTTCTTGGACATCCTTAACATGTTCCAGAAATGTCTTCCGTCCTCCACAACATCTTAGGTGCTCAAATGCTGCAGATTTTTTTCAGGTGCGCGTTGTTTTTGACAGCGCATGCACACCTGCGGACCACTTATGTGCACACCTGATTATAAAGCATTTAAACATTATTAGAATTTAGAAGTGTGTGATTGATCTTGACACAACTACAAACACAAGCATCTTTCATTCAAACCCACGGCTTTCAGTTCTGCGCTGGACCGGCGAAACTAACAAACGTCTGTAAACCCACGTCCAGCTTTCCATCAGGGTGGAGCCTTCGCTCACACCAAGTCATACAGGGGCCTAAACTAAATCTGCAATTCTGCTCCACATTAGGGTCGGAGCCATGTGTGGTCTGAGGGATTTCAGGGAATTTTTGGTGACTATTGGCTTTTAGCAATATTAGCATCATAGCTTTAGCTTAAACTAGATTGCAAAATTTCACTCTGGGTTTCGTGTCGGAGACAAAACTCTCATTCTTTACACTGTCCTTATGTTCTTACTTTGGCACTTTGAACAACGAGGCAAGCAAAAATGGTGATAACTGCTTCTCCTGATGTGACAGAAGACATTTCCCGTTTTATTCCTCCCCCCAAATGAAGCGGTAACAGGATTTCTCGTGCTGAACTGGAACCAACCCAGCCACCCCTCTGAGGATCAGACTGGAGGATCCGGCTCTAAGGAGGTGCGGTAACGTGTGCAGAGTGAGTGAAGTGGTTTTTAAGGACCAGTGTGAACAGATCTTAAAAACTAATCAGATTTGTTTGAATTAAAGGAACCGTGCCGTACCGTGAACACGTTTTCCATTACAAATCAAGAAAATTGCCAGAAAATCCTCCAGTCGAATATCGATAAAATACATGATTACTGGTTTGTGCTGAATATAAATTTCAGTGGGAGTTTTCTATTTGACCAACACATTTATCTTTAATGCTGTGAAAACATGAAGACGATCCAGGAGGTCACTAACAAGTAATCTGTGTTTGGTTTTCATCACACAGGTAAGAATAGAGAGGAAAAAAAATAAACACAGTAATAAGAATATAAAGGATACAAATAAAAAAACAACTTTCCACCAGTTCGACTCCATGGACATGGCTGTGTGACGGCTGGCAATAAACATTGGGAGAGAATTGAGCCTGAAACTCTGGTGTTCCAGTGTATCTCTGTCCAGTAGCAAAGAGTGCCTCAAATTCAGTACCATCGCAGTACAGGTTCGGTACCGCACGGTTCCTGAATGTCTATGGAAAAGTGCCTATGGAAAAATACGTGCTGGGTGTTTATCAGACTCTAGTGTTGGTGGTGTCCACGGTTTTCATCCCCCCCAACTGTTTACAGCAGCGGCTTACAGAATTACATGGGGGATGTTAAAGGGAATTGACTGAGGGAGTTAGGAGACAAAAATGTTAAAGGCTACAACTAAAACTGAAAGACTCAAATCGTTTTATCAACAATAAAAACCTATATAAGAGAACAAAGTCGTTTGACAGTGTTGGGGTGAAGCTGAAACTGAACCTGTTCTGTGGTGTCTGGATGCTAAAAGTGCCACACAACCGTGTAAAGGTTTGGTTCCAGCTATCAGATGTTAAAGAATATCATTTAAAGGACAGAGATTCATGCCTGACAGCATAACAATGGTGGTGTCGAGCTCTTTGCCTCTGCTTTACCGATCCTAATTAATTACAGTATCTATTACTAAAGTACAAGCTTATCTTTTTAGGAAAACTGCAGAACTTTGCGTCCTGTTTTATCATCTATATTCCACTTATGTTTTGGGTGGTTATTATTACTTATTAAAAACACTTATTAAAAATGTCTCGAAATAATGAATTAAATTTGGTTTCATTTCTATGTTTTCATTCTATCCCATTTAACATGATTCTTAACTGGTTTTCTGGCAAAAAAAAGTATGTGAAGGATATTTGTGATGGTTTCCGTGAACACTTTTTAGATCAGTTCGATGAAAAAATAAAAATAAAAATACATGAACGACTGAGGCCAATAACTCTAACCCACGACTTTTGTCCTGTCTGTGCTAATAAAGCTAAACCACAGACTACGTTGGGACTTTCATTACAGTAACTTTACATGGCTGGTTCCCTCAGGCATGAGTTTTTAATCTTCCACTCCTCTCAGTCGAACCTGAACAGCTACTGTGTGGCACTGACTACATCTAAACACAGCGTACTAATTTCACTCTGGGTTAATTATGAGGCTGCAGATACGAACACCAAGAACAGGGTTCATATTGTTAGTCTGCCCAACTTACGCTTCTCATTCAGATCTAATTCACCTGAACTTGTGTCAGTGGTGCTAGCCAGAGGTCAGCCGTACTCATGCTAAGCAAATAATTACCAGTTACTCTCCATCAGTAGTGATGTTAAACCATGATTGAAGTATTATATAACATTACAATATTTTTGAGATCATCTGTGCATTGTGATTTACAGGACAAACCTTATTTCAAAGGCCTTTCTACAGAGAGCTATTACAATGTTGTTACTTATCCTTGCGTGTTAATGGTGGGTGGGGGTTTTAAGGTGTGGGGGGGCAGCTACACAGTGGGTTGTGATTGATAAGGACTTGGTAAATCATGCACTGTTGACAATAATGCACAGAACCCAACCTCTGTTCTAACTGGACACGGCACTCCTGTGCAAACATGGACACAGAAATGCCGTAAAGCTCCAAACAACATCCAAATGCTGAATTCCTTTATTGCATTTCAAGATAAAAATCGTACAGAAAGAGGTTTGAGGTTCCTGGTTGTTCCGGCATGCCAACAGCACCCCCTACTGGAGAAACTGGTATTACATGTACAGGGGGTTGTTGGGTCACGACTGTTGACGCTACCATGCTCGGCCCCATACAAAACATTAAAACAATTGAGGCGTGCGTGTTTCGGCTTACACTGAGAGTGGTACTTACGGACTACATGGGCGAACCAGTTTGGTGGGGCAGCGGAGAAGTATGTTTCTGTGGCTTAATTTTGTTTTTATGTTCTAGATTGTGTTTGTACAGCTGTTACGGTGTTTAAATGTACACGAAAATTCGAGTTGAGTCACTGTGGTAGGAACAGAACCATGTTGTAACCTGACGACACGCTGTGTAGTTACACTCCTGAATCAGATCTTGATATCAGAGTTAAAATAGCAAATTATTAAAAACTTTCAGTTTTTCAGTTTTGGTTTTCAGTCAAGTCTGCCCATAATTTTCAACTCTGGACAAGAATGTTTCACATTATTTGTGCATAACAAATAATAAAAACTATGTTTAACCAGATAGAACTATATGTGCCAAAAACAAGTCTAGGTCTAGTTTGCAAAAATGAGGAGACCAGCATCTCTGAAGAACAAATCAAATCAAAGTCTCACCTCTTCTCTTTGTTCTTCAACTGACTTTGGAGGCTTTCCAGTTCCTTCTTGAGCTGCGAGGAGAAATAAGAGATGAGGGTTGCTTTCCCTCTAAATAAATAGTTACCCCAAAATCTAGCACCACTACTCATTTTCACTCTTATGTTCTAATCATTAGAACTTCTGATTAGGCGGCTTTCATCAACATACTTTTTGATGGCTGTCATTTTCCTTGTGGCTGCTGGCAAGTTCATCTTCAAGTTTTGACTTTTCCGTTTTTACAGCTTCAATGGCCTGGACGTTTTCAGTTGCTGCTTTTTTCAGCTCCTCACTGAAAACAGACACACAGATACACACACAGACCAAATAAGAAAAAATAAGGTAGTCTGAAGGCTAGCAGAGAGCTAACAGTTTGTCAGTATGGAAATTCAATAACTAGAAAGGAATGTAGTCACACTTTGGACTATATTACAATTTCTAATTTTGTAACATGCGAAAGTGCTCTGAGGCATCGCTGGGCACCGTGTTCAGCCGCATGATCACGTTTTAGTCAATACAGATAGAAGCCCCATGCGTGGCAGGGTAGGATTTTGATCCTGCCTTGTCTGCATAATCTTCCAATATTGGCCAGCTTTGCTGGACAGTCCTGTTCAATCCCATAAGCCTTGAAAATGCTCGGCCTACACGGCCAAAACTCGGTCTTTACTTCGGACATGCTGCACATATATAACGACCTAGACGAGCACAGAACTTAAATAAACTGGGAAACTGGCCAGGAGACAATATTGTCCCAAAATACAACATTACTGGTTTCTCCACTTAAGACCTGCAAATTCTCAATTTAATCAGCAGATTTATCATTTATACTTAAAAAAAAAATACAAGGCAATTAAAGTTCACCTACTCTTTAAATAACCACCGATTCTGTGTGAACTCAAAATATTATCGGAAAAAACATTTAAAATGGAATATTCTTTATCTGCTGCCTCCTTTAAACTACAGATGTTTGTCCCAGGGTATTTATGACTATTACCTAGTATAAAAACAGCATATTTCAATTTCTGAATCACTTATTTTTTATATGTAGTAATATAAGCCTTTTGTCCAGTCTCAAAAATTCTAAAGGTTCTTAAATTCCAATCCAGATACAGATTTAAATTCAAATTTATGGTTCAAACTCAAAAGGGAAACATAATCCAGATAATCTCGCCTTTATCTGTCATCTATTGAGACAGATCTGTTAATGTGGATTTACAAATACTGAGACACCATACTGTTGGATAACCTTTTAATAAACTAGTATCAGAAAAGCAGGTCTTTAATTTTCTCAACTCACTCCGCCCTTCTGCAATAAGAGACCCCACCAGGTGTTTATTCCTTTTTTGACTTGTATGCCGTATATTATGTTCTCAAAGTGAAATGACACTGTGTGTTCTCTATAGGGTTTCTACAGAGAACACACAGAGCCTCCTTTAACTTTGAGAAAACAAAATACTCCATAATTCCATTCCAGTCAAAGAATGAATCAACACTGGAGGCCTAAACCAGACACTGTTGGCAAGTATCGCCTATAGCTGGCTTTGGGTGTGGCTTTATAAAATACTTACATTTCTTTACAAAGGTTCTTGATTCTCTCATTCTCAGAGCTCAGCTGGTCTTTGGACTTTTTCAGGTCTTCTTGGTACTGCGAGTTCTGTTCTGTCAGACGGCTCAGCTGCAATAAAGACAAAACAATTAAAAACAGAAAGTGTCTATTTTAGGCACTGCTAAAGACAATGGCTTCTAGTTTCTAACTAAAAGGTAAACCGTCTTTGGTGTAGTGGAAAAAAGCACTAAATGTTCCAATTGTTTCTAAATCTATTTAGTGAGAGAACAGGAATGTTTTGGATTAACATGACCAAAACCACTCAAACCCAGTTGGTTCTGTACATAAGAGAACCTCAGTGATTACACTAGCAGTTGGGATTCGAACCCACAACCTTCTAATTGCATAGGCAAACCACTTGGCTAACAGCTGCCTCTGTAAATCACTATCAGTGTTTAAAAACTCCAGACTCTGTGGGTGTTCGTGTATTCATTTTTTAATAAAAACATATGTTCACATAAAATTAGGTTGGTGTGTGTAATCATTCCAGTTCTCTCCCTTTCAGTGATGCACACTGAAGCTACCAGATTGCTAATCCAATCCTGTGGACTGTAGGAGTTAGTACAGGGTTTCTGCAGGATTTTCAAATCTTATTTAATGCCTTTTAATGCCCTTTTTAATACCATTTCTAACATTTTTTATGCCACACGCAACAAATGACTAACACACCTGTGAATAAATGCATGTATATTTTAATGCATTTTTCATGCGGTCTCACAATGTGTCAACAATGAACATATATTCCTCTGCTGAACATAATTAGAAATGGATCAGGAGCTTAAAATGTCGGCGTTTATTTGTGGATTTCAAAAAAAAAAAAAAAAGTCTGTCTCATAATTTCGGACCGGCCAGAAGCAATTATCGAACCGGTTCCATGTTATCATACTTCGCCACAATGAATCAAAGCTATTAATTATGCAGGCTATATTAAAGATAAAATGGTAATATTTGTTTCTTCAAAACTATCTAAAGATTTAATCCCCATATAAAACAATTTTATGTTTTTAATGCCATTTAAGGCCGTAATTTTCAAATAATCAATGTAATGACTTTTAAATGCTTTGTAATGTCCCGCGAAAACCCTGTAGTAATGCACTTCTTTACATTATTCTACTAGTGTTCGCTTTGTATTACTTTTATTTTTCTTTGAAATTTTCAAAAAACTGTAAAAGGAGCAGAGGTGCCAAATTATAATTCATTAATATCTGGTGTCTTGTTCGTTTATTCAGATTTTTGATCAGTTGATCAAAGGGACAAATATTGATAATTTAATATACGCTGTGGTTGAGTCGCCTCTGATGTATGGGGAGAGACGGCCGAGGGGAGAGACGGCCGAGGGGAGAGACGGCCGAGGGGAGAGACCCCTTAAAGCGTGTGTAATGGAGAGTCTTAATTAAACCACAACAATCTGTTGTCGGGCAAGAGTGGTCCACTCCACCCATTTTCAGACGTCCTCAACCATAAATGTCTTGGTAAGAGCCCCAGTTGTTGAGCAGTAAACACAGGGCACTAAATGAAGTGAGTCAAGAATTAAGATTTTTTTTTTTTGGGCCGTTAAACAAATTTGTCTTTACAGCAATCATTCCTCCATTTGGTCACAGAAATGGAGTCTAGTTGATGGAGACATTTGAACTCTTTCTTGCCATTCACTGACCTTAATGTCCATTTCCTGTTTGGTGTTTTTGAACTCCTGGACCAGAGCCTCGGCCTCAGATTTCTCCTTTTGCAGCGCAAGTTTCTCCTGGCTCAATCTCTCCAAGGCCTGTGCTGTCTGCCCAGCACTCTCTGCAGCCTGAAACATATCGTGAAAGAGGCAAGTTACAGGACTGTGTGCTTTGCAAAACAAAACAGTTCATAACATTTGGGTTAGAGATTGGGTTTTCCCCCCATATTCTGTCCTATGATACACGTGCACGTCTTGAGTCTTGGGGAAGAACTTAAAGCAATTCTATTTCTGCAACTGCTTCAAGCCAGACTTCAACCCGCCACTCAAGCCAAGCTGAAATAGTTTAAACAACGTGTACATTCCAAACGTTAGTAGATTTCTACAGTGTAGTTTCAATCATGCCTTTAGAATTTCATTTAAACTGCAGAAAGGAAAATTAATTTGGGAATATTTCATCTCATACTCTGCAATTATCAGAGATCTACAAAAGATTACAAATAAATCAATAGACGGCCAAACATCATGCAAACATCTTGCCGTAACTACAGCCTTTGGAGATGTGAAACAGAATGACAAAATGCAGGCTAGGAAATTGTGCTGACGTTTACTTTTTGATATCATCTTGACAAAAGAATCTCAGGATTTTGAAAAGCCTCTAAAAAGATGAATATGCATCCACTAACCGAAAAAAATTTGGATACAATGTTGAAACTACGCTTCTGCTAAAAACAATTTAGAACTTGCACTGTAGGTTGCAATTGATTGTTCAAGTATAAATAATTATTTTGGCGATAAAACCCAACTCTGCATTTTCAAAAACAAAGAAGAAAGTTCATGATAGAAGAATTAGTGAATTAGTGCAGTTAAAGATCCAAATAAGGAGATTAGGGAAAGCAGCTGGACTGAGGAAAACAAGCCTGTTAGCGTGCAGAAAGCAACTCTAGAACTTCTAACTTCTAGAAGCCGTGGGATTGTTAGTAGATCTGAAGATGTTTGTTAGTTGCAGAATACCTCAAGCTGCTTTGAAAGAACACTTTGATTTTGGGCCTCAAGTTGAGTCAGCATAGATCTGGCTTCTTCCTTCTCAACCTGTAGAGCATCCCTCTCAGTTTGCACCGCAGCCAGACTGGAGGCCATCTCGTCCTGTGCCTTGGTTAAAACAGCCACCTGCATTTCTGCAGCTTTTTGTTTCTCCTCCAAATTAACATTGTTATTTTGAAGGTTCTGCACACGTTCTTCTAAACGCAGCTGCATTTCCTTCATCGTTTCTATACTGGTGGTATAGTCAGAGCACTTTTTGTCGCTGGATTCCAGGCTATGACGAAGAGACAGGACCGCTTGCTCCAGAAAACCATGTGAAGCTTGAAGATCACCTTTTTCCTTATTAAGGGAAGCAGTTTCCTTCTCCAGTTCCTCAATTCTGGAAGTAAGCTGGTCTTTAGAAACTGCCATATCTGATGTAACCTCATCATTCTTCTTCTGTTGCACTTTAAAATCCTCAATTTCTTTGGCAAGGAAAGTTCTCTCTTCGCTGATCTTCAGGAGCACTGAAGAGATCTCCTGAACTCTTCGAATACAATTCTGGGCCTCATCCTGAAGAGGCAAACTGGTTTTATCATCCGAAAGTTCTGTTCTGTCTGGAAGCAGCTCTTTAACAGAGTTCCTAACCTTCTCTACTTCGCCGAACAGCAACTGTTGCTCCATCATTGCTTTCTCGTTTTCTGCTCTGACAGACTCTAGTTCGGCATTTAACTTTGATTGCACATCTAAGAGAAGAGCTTTTTCTTTATCAGAACTGGTAAGTTTTTGATAGAGTTCCTCGGTTTCTTTTGAAAGGCTTTCCTTAACAACCGATAATTCATTCTTATCCTTTTCCAGAGTCTGTTGATGAACCTCTAAACAATTTTTGGCCTCCAAAAGAGATTTGTTCTGATTCGAGAGATACTCCCCTTGCTGAAGCAGATCACTGTTTGTCTTTTTAAGCTCCTCTATGATCTTCTTTAACTCTTCATGCTGGGAAAGAAGGGAGATTTTATCGTTTGCAAGAGTGTCAACATTTTGGGTCAGCTCCTGTTTCATTTGGTCCAAGCTAAGCTGTAACTTCTGGGATTCCTGGCTTAAGCTGGCCTTGGTCTTTTCTAGAGACTCTGCCTCAGATTTCTTCTCCTCCAAAAGAGTCTGTAGATTGACATTGTCCTGTGTCAACTTAGTCTTCTCTGAATTAATCTGCTCATACATCTGCTTCATTTTCTCCAGCTCTGATTCCAGGTTGTTTTTCTCATTAATTAAAGTGCCATTCGCAGCCAAAGAGTCCCTCAGGTCATTTTTGATCTCGCACAAATCTGCCGCCAGTTGTTTTTGGTCTGCCAAGAGAGACGTCTTCTCAGAAATTTCGTGTTCATGCTTTTCCTTCAGGCAACAGAGTTGCTGTTCCAAATGTTCGTGTTCATCATTCTGCTTTTCAAGCACAGACTTCAGGCATTTCATCTCTTCTTGAAGGGTCTGAAGGTTCTTCTCACTTTCCGAGACCTGTGCATATATGATTTGCTTCTCTTGAGCAAAGGTTTCAGAATCATGCTGGATCTTCTCTTTGGCAGCCTTGGTTTCTTCAGCGCTGAGGTATAATTTTTTAACAAGAGCCTCTACTTCTTTAGTGAGCTCCTGCTTCTCAAAACACATCTTCCTCTGGGTTTCCAGCAGATCTTCCTTCTCCTGCATGAGCGCGAGCCTCTCAGAGTCTGTGATCTCCCTACTTGTCTTGATTTCTTCAAGCATTCTTGCAAGGCTGTCCCTGGAGGCTTGGATGTCAGTATTCTCTTTATTAGACCTTTCTAATTCTGCTTTGCTGGCTTCTAGCTGCTGTTGAAGTTCTGCCTTTTCAGCCACAAGAGACTCTTTTTCTGAAATGGTAGAACTGAGGTTTGCATAAATCTTTGCACTCTCACCATGGAGAAGTTCGGTTTCTGCCTGTAACTTAGCATTCTGGGAAGAGAGATCCTCTTTCTCAGACTGCAGCACTGACTGAAGCTCTTCGTGCTTTACACAGAGTGACCTACTCGCCTGCAGCTCCTCCTGAGAGCATCTCAGCTCCTCCTGCAGCCTGTTCCTGTCCTCACAAACCTCACTATGTTTCTGTGCTAGCTGTGTAGTGTTTGTTTCTTGATGTTGGATCTCTTGCTTATACTTCAAAATTATCTCTTGTCCCTCAGCACTACCCTTCTCAAGAGCTTTGATTTGCATCAAGTGATCTGCTTCAGTCTCCTTTTGGACCGCATTCACAGCTTTCATCTCTTCCAGGTCTTTTACTGCCTTCTGCAGCTCACTGGTAAGATGTTCTTTCTTCGTGTTTAGCGTCGACTTCTCCTCCTGCAATTTCTGGCTGGTGGAAAGCAGTTCCTTAATCTCATTGCTTAATTGCTCATTGGACGCCGTGAGCTCATTGTTATTCGATGAAAGTTCCTTCTGAACCGCCTCCAAACCTGATATGTTCTCACAAGACTCTGAAATTTGCTTCTCCGCATCTTCCTTCTGAGCGAGAAGAGCATCCCGCTCCATAGACAGCCCTTCAGTCAATAACTTTAGATCCTGAATTTCTGAAGCAAGCCTCTCAGCGCCTTGCATGGACAAAGCCAATTCAGCAGTGAGCGACTGAGTAAGGGGGGAAAAAAGAATAGGAAGGTTATGTTGATAAAAAAAAAGGAGAACACCCTGCCATGCCAAAAACCAAACAATAAAAAAAAAGGACAAAGGAAAAAGAAGCACCTTCAAACAGACCAAAATGGAGAATGTGACTTGCAGCAGATAAGGTGCAAAGAACAAATTTAATGTTTACACTCAAGTCCCATTAAAACACACAAAATAAGGTAAGGAGGGAGAGAGAGAGAGAGGGAGGGAGAGAGAGAGAGAGAGAGGGAGAGAGAGAGAGAGAAAGAGAAATAGAG
>JBBKCR010050959.1:0-10806 GCA_037577295.1 Ladigesia roloffi | reverse complement strand
ATGAGGTGTGTGATGTGCAGGTGAATGGGTGAGGTGGAGATGACCCAAATTATCAACAGTTCAGGAGAGTGATGGCCGTGGGAAAGAAGCTGTTCTTGTGTCTGTTTGCTTTTGTTTTCGGGGATCTCTAGCGCTTGCCAGAGGGGAGGATATATATATATATATAGCGAATATGTTTCACAAGCAAATGATGTTTTGACTGAATGGAACAATTCCCTCTCTATGAGAAGAAGGCTAAACAGCACATGTTTATTGCGAATGGGCTTGCTAAATACTCGTGATGGATTTAAATCATGGATTGTCTTCTAAGTGGATCTGTCTTCGTGGATTTAGACCGTGTTTCAAGAGAAGGTAAGCAGCAATGTAGGTTATATCTGATGTGTTGGTTTGTGTGCGTGCTTTAAATACTCTCTCCTCGTCGAGTAGGTGTATCACAGAGCTATTTGCTGTCAGTGAGCAGAGTGTCATTTTTGCAGGGAGCAAGCTATCATGTATGGACTTTCACTACTAGTTAATAATATTCAGGCTTTGAAATATAGTGTCTTGCAACTGACACACCATCTATCAAGTGTACGCTATGGTTTGTCTGTCAGGAACGATTGAATTTTATGCGTAACCTAGGTTAGCCCAAGTTTGTATAGGCTACCACTATCCTAGCCACGGCAAAAACATTTCGTTTTAACCAAAAAAGAACAGCATTGACTCAAGATATTTTGCTACATCATAAAACTGATGTCCATTTCCACAAAAAAGGTAATAACTCATTTTTGGCCAAATTTGATGTTACAGTCTTGCAGTGTACTGCCAGAGTTTTGTTATAGCCGTAATGAGCAGTAAGGGAGCGTGTCGTGGAGGCGGAATGGACGAATGAGAAGCAGACATGGAGTTTGGCTAACTGTGCCAGTCGCAGGTTGAGGAGAAACGTGCACGTGATTTCATATTTTTGCTCAGTCATACCTGGGCAGTTCTCAGATTATGGACACTTTCAATTCCCTTGGTCATATTATTAAATGTTCAGTTTTGAACAATTCTCTCTCTCTCTTTTTTGTTAAATCAGTAAACCAAAATCAAGAAAAGCACAGTAGTACTATTATGTTTTTCATAGTTTTCAGCATCTTCATAGGCCTCTATTACATTTCTGTCCTTGACTCACACACAGGCTTCCAAAATTTGCCTATGATAATTAAGTAAAAACTATCACTCATGGGGATGATGGAGAGTATAGAAAACTGATCTGGGATTTTGTAGACTGGTGCCAGCAGAACTGTCTCCAAATCAACACTGGAAACAGAGCTGGTGGTGCACTTCCACAGGCATGAGTGTCCTCCACTGCAGCCACTGAATATACAGGGTATATTGAACAAAAAAGTAAAGTAAAGTAAAGTGGCCCCTTATAGTCACACATGAACGCAACCAAACAAAATTATTTCTCTGCATTAAACTAATTAAACCCAAGCATTTACATTTACATTTACATTTACGGCTTTTCGCTGATGTTCCTATCCAGAGTGACATACATCAGTTAGCCCACGTCTGTTTCTTAAACCTGTAAAGCTATATTTAAATCAACATCCATGATTTATGGAAAAAGTAAGAAAGGGGATATCATATTCATTTTCAAATTCCATATCATACCGGGTATATTATTACATCACCCGCTTCTACACTGCTGCTTATTAATCTGGTCACTCTGTTTACATAACTCTTTACATTCTGCTCACTGTTATACATTACTGTTCACATTACTGATCACTCTGTTTACACAACACTACATTATTTGCTCCCTCTGTTTACATTACACTCCTCGCATTGATCTGGTTTACATTACTGCTCTAGTATGGCACAATGCACCTTATTATTCCATTTGCACCTTTTTCATATTGCTGCTAAATTTATATAAATATATTGTGGCAAGCTGGGCCTATAAGGGGTTAATGTGGGACTTATTGGGTAATGTGTGTGTGTGTGTGGGAGGGGGTGATGGGCAGCACTGGCCCATCACCATAGTTACTCACAGGGTTTTTAGGGGGGGTATAAAAGGTGCGGGTGGTAGAGCACCTGGGGTTCTCCCGTGTGTCTCTGTCTGTGAGGGTTGGAGTGGGTAAAATAGAGTGTGGTGTGACTGTTCATGGCTGAAAATAAAAGAAAGAAAATGGAAATTTCTGTCCTGGTCTCTCCTGACTCGACCGTTCACCACATTGGTGTCAGAGAGAGGGATGTGGGCGTGCGTCAAATGAAGGAGGACACCGGGATGGAGCTGGCCGGGGTCGTCGTCGACACGCCTGGGTGAGAGCTGCGGCACCCCGGCAACGCCAGAGCGGAGCTGCAGGGCACACACCACCCACAGACCTCAACAGCAGGCCGAGGCGGCCAAATGGAAGCGAGCACCTGAGGAGGGGTCAAGCTGCCTCGCTTCAGTGGGAAGGAGCCGTTGGAGCCCTACCTGGTGCAGGTGCAAGCGGCCACAGAGTTCAACAACTGGCAGTTGGGGGAGGCCGCCATTCACCTCATGTTGGTGCTGGAGGGGGATGCTCTGAAGGTCCTGCTGGACCAGCTGTGGGATAGGCTGCGGGAGTTCGACTAGCTAGTGGTGGTGCTCAGGAGGAGGCAGCGCGAACCCAGCACGGCAGAAAGCGGGTGAAATGTGGGGTGACCTCGCTGGAGACTTACAAGAGTGCACACGCCAAGCCTACCCACGGTACCTGGTGGCTGTGCAGGAGGACCTGGCGCTGCACGCGTTTATAAAAAAGATCACGCTGGAGCAGCTGTAGCAACATGTGCGCATAGCCGCAACAACCTCCCTGCTGGCGGCCCTGGCAGAAACAGAGTGGCTGGAGGCGGTCCTGGGCAGCAAACTCAAGCCCTCCCTGCTTCAGAGAGTGGCAGCGGTGGAGTCGGAGAGAGCCCCACAGCGATGCTTCCGCTGTGACAAGGAGGGAATCATCGCGCGCTACTGCCCCGAGCCACAGCCGAGGGGGGAAGATCCAAGGCTGCAAGGAAACGGCCAGCGGATGGAGCAAAGAGGGCTGCGCCGTCCGCCTTCCCCCGTGCCCCTCTAGAGAGAAAAAAGCAGTGCGTGGGTCAACTGGGAGACACCGAGGGGCTCCGCGTCGAATGAGTGGTCGAGGGAGTCCGCTGTCAAGCCCTGGTGGACACCGGTTCCACCATCACCCTCATCCGCCCCGGGGTCCTGCCGTGGACACAGGGACTGGACCCGCTGGGCTGGGAGGAAACGACGGTGCACCTCTCCACGGTGACGGGTTACACGGTGGTGATGAGTGGGAAGTGGTGGCTGAGGCTTACCGTGCAAGGGATCGAGGTGGAGCATGAGGTGTGGCTGGCGGAGGTGACGGAGGAATGTATCCTCGGCCTGGAAGTGCTGGCCAAACTGGGAGCCATGGTGGACACTGGGGCGGGCCGGCTGTGTGTGACCACTCCAGGTGAGAGGACGCCAGCATGCAGGGGCTGCGTCATGGCCGCGGGAGTGGAAAAGAAACGGACAGTGCCACCGTCCGACGAGATGCGCTGTGGGGGAGCTGAGGGAGAGAGACAGGGGCTGGACGATGAGCAGGAGGTGGAGGTGGAATGGTTCCTGGAGCGGAACGTAGATCTGTTTGCAGCATGGGACGAGGAGTGCACATGAACCGGGCTCGTGCAGCATCAGATCAACATGGGCAGTGCAGCACCGATCCATCTGCGGCCCCCACCGTAACCTGAACTCGTTGGGTCACCCGGGCTGGACTATGCACACGCACTGGCATGGGAGCACCAAGGGGAAGCCACAGCCAAGCAGAAGCGGGCCTATGACATGCACAGCCAGGGGCGCGACTTCAATGAGCTGGAGTGGTTCTGGGTTTACTGCCCCTCCCGGAAAAATGGGCAGAGTCCCAAGCTGGACTCACACTGGCGGGGCCCGGCATGTGGGGGAAGTGCTCTACCGGGTGCAGGTGGAGGGTCGCCAAGCGGTGGTGGTCCACCAGGACAGGCTGGCTCCGTACCACCCGAAGGACTATGGGGGGTCCGCCAACGCAGGGCTGGATGGACTGAAGGAGGTGAGTGACTCTGAGGCAGTATGTGCGGACTCTGGGCCCAGCGGTGAAATGTTGGGGGGTTCGGGGAGGACCCGGAGGAAGCGCCGGCCCCCCACCGCCGAGGTGGGCAGCACTGGCCCATCACCATAGTTACTCGCAGGTTTTTTAGGGGGGGGGGGGGGTATAAAAGGTGCGGGGGTAGAGCACCTGGGGTTCTCCTGTGTGTCTCTGTCTGTGAGGGTTGGAGTGGGTGAGATTGAGTGTGGTGTGACTGTTCGTGCCTGAAAATAAAAGAAAGAAAATTGAATTTTCTGTCCTGGTCTCTCCTGACTCGACCGTTCACCACATTGGTGTCAGAGAGAGGGATGTGGGCGTGCGTCAAAGGAAGGAGGACACCGGGATGGAGCTACAATACATAGAAACCTCAAATTGTATTAGCTTCTGTATTGTTTCTCAGAAGTTATCTTCTTTAGATTTGTGTTTTAGAAAGTTTCCAATTTGTGTTTAAAGTGTATCATTGTACTTACATTTGTACTTATATATAATTTCTCTATTATTATAGTGTTTCAGAAAATTACGTTAAAAAAATATTTAAGTTTGTTTAAAGCGGAAACAAGAGACACAGTCGACAAGGTGCTCCTTGAAGAGGTCAGTATGCTTGAAGACCATAAGGGACTCTGCAGATTTGATTAGAAGGATGAGTATCTGCATAGCTTTCATGGTGAGAAGAGGTCAGATTGTTCTGATCATGTAGAGAATTGGAATGTATATATATATATATATATATATATATGACGTTTCAGCACTAGGGTTTTGGTCTATGGGAAAGCACGTGGAGAAGGGGGGAGTGCACAAATGGCACACACTGGTAGACACTCAGTGACTAAGATGAATGAGGATTGGATGGAAGGGGCTACTTGGACAGGCACAGTGAGAGATGGAACCTACAAGTTGTATTTTAAAAGCTGTGGTTTACTCTTTCACCAAATACAGGTTCAAGCCCAGAGGACTTTCCCCTTTCCCGATGAGGATGCCAGTATCCTCTTCAGCCTTCCATTCCTACCAACCCTATTTTCCCATGCAACAACCCTGAACTCCCCAGATATCATCTCCTTCACTCTCCCATGCCACCCCCACACCGGGGAGGGGGAGGGAGTGTTAATTGCAATCTATCTTTATGCCTTTAAAAGCACCCGAGGTGGTGCTACAGTGGTGGAGAATATGGGCAGAAGTTGCTGACATGTGACGGCTTACACAGGTCCCCAAACAGGGGCTCTTCTGGAACATCTCTTGGAAGCAACAGTACAACAGACCCTCTTTAGTAAGGAGCTGGCTAAGGGGCTCCATGCAAATACTCAAGAGCTCATAGCCCTGTGACAAGAGGGACTCGGCCATGGCAATAGCCCTTACTCAGCAGCCCAATGATACTTGAAACTGACTCCCACCGATGACGTGGATCGTATTTAGGGACCTTTGAGAGAACCACCCTGAGGGAGCAGTGGCCCTATGAGTACTGGGCTAACATGCTTACCCCCTTCCTCACTGGTGACACCCAACGTGCATACCACACCCTCCCTGAGGACCAGATGAGTGAGTAAGAAAGTTCTCCTACGTAAGAAATATCTCATCCGATGTGGATAGTCCCTGGAGAGAGCAATGGCTGATTTAGAAATTGGACAAATGACCCTCGAAACCAGCCAAGGGAGCATATAGACAGCCTAGCTCAGATTGGGAAAAGGTGGTTGGAGCCCGACCGTCTGTCTGCTGAGGAAATCACTGAGAGAGTGATTCTGGACCGTTTCCCTCGTCTTGCCGGATGCAACTGGCGAGTCATGGAGTGATGGACAAGGAGCTGACGTGCAGTCTCCCTGCAGCATATTTTTTGGTGAAAAGCTTCTCAACCTCCAGGTTCCCCCTCACTCCAAGGTTAACACAGTACTGCACCTGGCATTCACCCTCTTGAAAGGGGAAACTCTGGGCTTGGAACATGCTTGAGAAGCTGAGGAACCGGTTTCACTGGTTGGGGATGCAGGCTGATGTGGAGCGCTTTTGTCAGTGCTGCCTGCAATGCCAGTGCTCCTCGCCTGTGAAGCCGGCTCCCGCTCCACTCATCCCGTTTCCTATCATAGATGTACCCCTCGGGAGGATAGGAATGGATCTGGTGGAACCATTTTGAAAGTCTGCCCGGGGCCATGAGTATATATAAGTGATTGCAGATTAGGCCACATGGTACCCAGAGGCGGTCCCCATCCGCAAGATGACTCCAAAGAATATAGCGAATGAGCTGTTGTTGCTCTCTAGCTTAGTAGGAATCCTAAAGGATATCAACTCAGATCAGGGAATACCCTTCGTTTCAAAATATAAGGCCAATTTTTGCTGTTATGCTACTGGTCACACACCTGCATACCTCTTTATATCACCCTCAAATGGATGGCTTGGTTGAGCGCTTTAACCAAACACTGAAATGTTTATTAAAGAAAATCATTGACGAGGAGGGGAGAAATTGGTATCTCTTCCTCCCATATGTACTATCCCAGTCCTCCCCCTGTGAGTTTGTGCAGGAGCTTCAAGCTTGCCAAAAAAAAGATATCCCTATTGTGTGAGGGCTTGTGGTGGGGGCTCAAAGGTCCCAAGAACGAACTTATAACCGGCCCACTCAGCACTTTGGTCATGGGACAAAATGTTTGTGTTAGTGACCAGCAGTAACTGTAAGTTCTCAGCGAAGGAGCAGGGTTCATTTTTAGTGGCCTCAAAAGTTTCTGGGAAACATTGGTTGGAAGGGGCTCGATAGCCATTCGCGGTATTCACTGACCCCTGAAACCTCAAACTCTTCCAGCAGTAAAAATACCTCAACTCGTGAGAAGCCTGGTGGATGATAGTTGTTTTTTTTTTAATAACTTCTCCTTGTGTCAGAAAAACAGGAAAGAATATGCTCTTCCCCAGCTTTATCTAGCAGCAGCCAAACCTCCAGAGCCAGAGCCAATTCTGTCCACTCTGGCTGTGTTGGTGGCCTCAGTTACATGGAGCCTTGACAAAGAAATAGCACTAGATGTTTGATAGCTCCCAGTGCCCCAGGGCAGGCCGCTGCATGTGCCTTCATGGACCTGTGACATTGTGGGCTCAACATCCCACTCCAATTGTTAGAGTGAACGTATAATCCAGGAGCTCAGTAGGTTCCTCAGGGCTTATTGCCATAGTCAGCAGGAATGTTATCACAAGTCAAACCTATTCATATAAATTGCAGCTATCTCTGCATATGTGAATTCACCCTGTGTTTCATGTTTCCTTACTTAGGCTGATGGTTCAGCAACCCCTGGATGATTTTAACATTTATAGGTTATGCTAACTTAGCTATAGTTACTTCTCGCAGTAATCGCAAGTCAACTCTCATGATGCATTAAAGGCAACTCAAATTACTCTGAAATGTAGATGGTGTCATAGGGGGGGCAGAAAATAAACTTGAAGCAGCACCATCATTAAAAGTAGAACAGTAGAACCACCTGCGTTTTTTTTTTATCAGAAAAAAGATTTATGCAAGTTCAGGAGAGATTATTAATAGTAGATGAAAATGAGAGCTCTTAATCTAAGAGAATATCTAGATTATGTGCTATTGATTTGCAACTGAGGACAGCATTTCCAACAGGTCATCCAACATTTGAGGATGCAACCCCTGGTATGTATAGGAGCTGCCTTTTGCAAATGAAGTGCCCTTATATGGACGATGTTTCTGATTGAATGTAGCTAGTTATTCTTCATTCAAGGGATGAAATCAGCTGCTTTAACAGGGAATTAATACACAGCATGCCACATTAAGTAATTTTGCTTTTGAAACAATGAGTGGACAAGCACTTTCACTGTTTTGCTAACACTCCAGTCAACAAACATTGTGCCAAATGTAGGCACCTGGTTGGAGGTGCCAGTGTTTCATTCCATACGATGCAATACATTGAAAATGGAACATTAAAAATATTTGCATTAACTCTGTGTCATGAATTGTCTGTTGATGTACATTTACATTAACACATTTGTAGTGATGATGTAGTGATGTAGTGATGTAGTGATGATGTAGTGATGTAGTGATGATGTAGTGATGTAGTGATGTAGTGATGATGTAGTGATGTAGTGATGTAGTGATGAGGCAGTGATGTAGTGATGTAGTGATGTAGTGATGTAGTAGTGATGTAGTGATGATGTAGTGATGTAGTGATGAGGCAGTGATGTAGTGATGTAGTAGTGATGTAGTGATGATGTAGTGATGATGTAGTGATGTAGTGATGAGGCAGTGATGTGGTGATGATGTAGTGATGTAGTGATGATGTAGTGATGTAGTGATGAGGCAGTGATGTAGTGATGTAGTGATGTAGTAGTGATGATGTAGTGATGTAGTGATGAGGCAGTGATGTAGTGATGTAGTAGTGATGTAGTGATGAGGTAGTGATGTAGTGATGTAGTAATGATGTAGTGATGAGGTAGTGTTGATGAAGTGATGTAGTGATGTAGGGATGTAGTGATGATGTAGTGATGTAGTGATGTAGGGATGATGTAGTGATGATGTAGTGATGTAGTGATGAGGCAGTGATGTAGTGATGTAGTGATGATGTAGTGATGTAGTGATGTGGTAGTGATGTAGTGATGTAGTAATGATGTAGTAGTGATGAAGGGATGATGTAGTGATGTAGGGATGATGTAATGATGTAGTGATGAGGTAGTGATGATGAAGTGATGTAGTGATGTGGTAGTGATGTAGTGATGTAGTAATGATGTAGTAGTGATGTAGGGATGATGTAGTGATGTAGTGATGTAGGGATGATGTAATGATGTAGTGATGATGTAGTGATGTAGTGATGATGTAGTGATCTAGTGATGATGTTGTGATGTAGTGATGTAGTGATGATGTAGTGATGTAGTGATGTAGTGATGCTGTAGTGATGTAGGGATGATGTAGTGATGTAGTGATGATGTAGTGATGTAGGGATGATGTAGTGATGTAGTGGTGATGTAGTTGTGATGTAGTGATGTAGTGATGATGTAGTGATGTAGTGATGAGGTAGTGATGATGTAGTGATGTAGTGATGATGTAGTGATGTAGTGATGAGGTAGTGATGATGTAGTGATGTAGTGATGATTTTGTGATGTAGTGATATAGTGATGATGTAGTGATGTAGGGATGTAGTGATGATGTAGTGATGTAGTGATGTAGTGATGAGGTAGTGATGATGTAGTGATGTAATGATGATGTAGTGATGTAGGGATGTAGTGATTATGTAGTGATGTAGGGATGTAGTGATGTAGTGATATAGTGATGATGTAGTGATGTAGTGATGTAGGGATGTAGTGATGATGTAGTGATGTAGTGATGATTGCCTTTGCAGTTCATACAGATGACTGCAGTATGAGCCAGTTGACCAGTCATTAGGCCTTTACTGTGTTCTGTGAGATTTCAATAGGTGTTTCTGTGGGTGTTCTAATCAAAATGTTCAAATATTCATGGATTTTTATGGGCCCCAATAAAGTTACATCAGACTGTTACATCGGATTTTAATGCACTTTACAGAACTAATTATGTAGTGCTTCCAAATAATCTGCATAAGTACTCATAAGTACTTTTAATTGTATGTTTTGGAAGAAATGTTATTAATCACCCAACTGCCTTTCACCAGTAGGGGGCCATCTAACCTACAGGACTAGGTTAGGTTAAACGGGCTTTCATGGTGGTGAATGCTGCTACCGCCAGTCTCGCCTCTCGTGCTTCGTCTCAAAACCAACTGACCTGAGCTATCCCTGTTATAACTTAATTCTTAATCATGTCCATCCTTTTCACTCCCAGCAAAAGTCTTAACATATTTCATTCTGCCACCTCCACCTGTCTTTTGGCAAAGTGTACCCTTTGGTTTGGTGAGTATTGCGGTTTGTGTGGCCTATATTCAAGATACATTTGGCCTTTCCCCAGAAATGAAGCTTTTGTGTCAGCATCGTATGTGGTGTCATCAGAATGTGGACTAGCTTGTTTATGGTCTTGCAGTATTATGAGTCGGTCTGTCTTTGTCTTACCAATGTCTTGACCAGTGTTGGGCAAGTGCCTTTAAAAAGGTAATTAGTTATAGTTACTTGTTACATCTCAAAAATAGTAACTGCGTTAGTAACTGAGTTACTTCACTGTATAAGTAACTAATTACCAGGCAAAGTAACTTTTACGTTACTTAAAAAATAAATCAAATTTAATATAAAACAAATAAAACATTGTACACTAATCACTGACGCAGGTGAGAGGCTTTTCTCCTGGGCAGAAGTTTCACGTCACATAAACATTTTTGCCTTTAACCTCAGCGAGGGAATAATAGCGTTGAAACTTCCAGTTTCCCAAAGCTGCCTTTGAACTTCGACTTGCCGTCCTGGACAGTGGTGGTTCTAGACTAAAAAAAGACGAGGGGGGGTCAGCGTGTTTTTAAGGGGACACATATTCGAACGTGGTGGTGTAGTGGGGGGATTACGTGCGTGTGTCGGCGTGCGCGTGTAGCGCTTTAAGTAGTCAGTTTAGAACAAACATATCGCTAGTTTCGTTCTTTGAGCCAGCGCATGTCGAGATTATAAAAAATATATTTAAATATTTGGCTGTTCAGAGGAGGGGGGCATAAGGGAGCCTGGTGCTCGTGTAGAACCGCCTACCGATTGGCAAACCATGGAAATTTACTAAATTCAAGCCAATCATCGCATTCCCAGTTACACCACGTGTACAGACACACCAATCATCATCACTGGTTATGTGTCCTGCCCC
>JBBKCR010050909.1:0-10809 GCA_037577295.1 Ladigesia roloffi | reverse complement strand
AATTAGCCTAACCTCCCAGTGGATAGACGAGTTTAACGCTGAGTTAAATGACTAAAGCTGTTACTTGTTCATTTAAATAATGTTTTAAGTACTCGGTATCGGTATCGGCGAGTACTAAAATGCAAGTACTTGTACTCGTACTCATTTTCAAAAAAAGTGGTATCGGTGCATCCCTACTTACTGTACTACAAAATTCTAGGATGTAGAAAAAGCACAACAATACTGTGACCAAACTGACTTTCCCTATGCAGAATCAGACTATTCAGGGCCATCTTTGGACAAATTAAACAATAGATGAATAGACACTGAATACCTACATTGAAGCGGCAAAATATTTTGCATAAAATATGTTTAGTGGTTTTATTCACTCACTAATATAACAAAAGCATGGAATGAACTCAAATCAACAGCTACCAGGGATGAAATACTCCCAGAAATAGGCTGAATAGAAATATAGAAAATAGAAATAGTGCAGACTTCACTCAGCCTCCCGAAGGTTACGCAGGTCTAAGAAAACAGTCATTTTGTTGCCTGGATTACCAACCTCAACATAACAGGGTTCAGTCACATCTGGGGTCATAAACAAAATAATGCCCTGAGATTATTTTATAATCTACCTGTAAAAGTAGGATTTAAAAGTAATAGGTAGGAAATAACTTCCCACAGACAGGTCACCGAAGACAGGGTGATTTATCCTTCAGGTCATTTTCAAATGATGTCACTTTCTCTTCTACTTAAGTGCATTTTAAGCTGCTAATCCCACATTCTGGGGTTTGATTCGGTTGGGTGGGGCTGGTTCAGCTCCTGGACTGCTCTCCGGCACATCACATGTCTCACTGTGGAGCTCCAAAACAGAGTAGCACAAACTTCACTTCTGATTCTGATTTGTCAGTTTCTTGTCAGAATTTTCACTCCACCTAAAATTATTGAATAGCTTCAGTTACTGTTGGACTGTTGCACCGTTTATGGAATGGAAGTAGGTGACAAATAAAAATTTGTGGAAATTTATGGAAAAATAAAGCCAGTTTCAATCATGAAACAGATGCTGGGTGGTTTCAGAAGTCTCAGAAGTTTCTGAGATGCAACTTCTGTTCTTCTCCTTGCCTGTCAACAACAGGAGAATTTTGCAGTTTTCAGGAATGCAAAGGGGGCAAAAACATCCCGTGTGTTTGTTGGTTGGTACACACTGCCATCTGGTGGTTTCCTAGGGGAACCCAGATGATCTGCGGAGGTCTGGTGAGGTCTGAGTGGGCAGAGGCGTCAGGAAGGTCACAGCAGGTGAACGTTCCTGTCTAACCCAGCAGGCCTCGTCAGCTCGCCTCACACAGGGCAAGTCAGCTCTCCTCAGATTCCAGCAACACCTACCTCATTTGTTCCAGACCTGCACAGGCCATCCAGCCACATCACAAGCACCATTAAACACAGAGAACTCAACTCAACCATCTCAGTTTCCAAACTGCTCACTCTGCATTAGGATTGCGTCCAGGCAACAGTACAGGCAAGTGAATGAGACTGATTATCCCATTACAGTGACTTCTGTTGGGACATATCAGGCATTAGAACAGGGGTGTCAGACTCCAGTCCTGGAGGGCCATGGTCCAGCACGTTTTGGTTATTTCCTTGATCAGAAACATCTGATTCACCTCACTGGTTTAGTGAAGGAAAATCATCAAACTGTTCTACACACCGGCCCTCTAGGACACCCCTGTGTTAGAAAAAAGAGAGTAAGAATCTGAAATGCTTTGACAAGGGTCAGACTGTAATGTCTCTATGACTGGGTTCTGTATGATGCTACCAGTATGCAATGCTCAGTACCTACCAAAAATGCTCCAAGAATGGACAACAGAGGGTTGCGAGAGGGTCATGGGAACTCAATGGGCACACAATGAGCATGTGAGCGTCAGAACTGGACCACGGAGCAACTTAAGATGCTGGCCTGGTCTGAGGAATCACATTTTCTTTTACATGGGTGGTTTGCCATCACTTACTTACACAAAAGATGTCACAATTGTGCACTATGGGAAGAAGTGCAGTGTGCTCTGGAAAATGACCCGTGGATGTGGATGTTGGACCCTACGTTTCAAAACAGCTCCAGATCAACTACTCCCCCTAATGGCAAGGACCTCTATCAGCAGGAACATTTTCCAGGTCTAGTTTGAGGAGCAAAAATTTGTTCACTTGGCCTCCAAAACTTGGCAGAGATCTTAAAGCAGATATCACTCCACAAATTCAGAGGTCTTATGGAATCCATGCCACGATGGGTCAGAAATGTTCTGGCAGCACAAGTGGACCTCTGACCCCCAGGAGCATACATTTACAGCACATAAACAGTTGGTGTCCGAAATATTGGCTGAAAATGAATTGGATGCTAAAAATAAGGAACCAGCGAACATCTGGAACATCTGTTGTCCCCGAAAAAGACATTCAGCCACGGCGTCACGAGCCGTGCAGTGAGGTTTCAGTGAGACATCGTAATCCTTGAGAAAAATTATGCAACAATTTCTAGGAGTTCAGTCGTTCTCCTCAGTGACCGCTGCCACCACATACAGCATTTACCTGTTCCAAAGAAGTGCTTGAAGTGACCACCGAAAAGAGGAACTATGGGTTGTGTGTGTGTGTGTGTGTTCTCAAAAACACGTCAGTTGTAGGACGTTCTATGTACCTCTAGATGGCAGTGGAGTTCTCTAAAGCTAGCAGAGGCAAGTTCAGACATGTTTGCTAATTCAAGCCTAAACACTACAATTTGACTCTGGAGTCATGAAAACACTTCAGTAATGTGAAATGGCCCCATATCACTAATCCCTAACCTAAAGCACTACAGAATGCTACAGTAGTGAACAGAAATGATCCATAATCATTAGAAAAGCTCATACAGTTTACGGTTCAAATTTGCTATTCTCTACATTGCAGCACACTATGAAAAATTTGTAATCCTAAAACGGAGCACTGCAGAACACTATTAGAATGAAACAGAAATGGTCCCTTATCACAACCCTCTAACCAGGAACACTACAGAACACAATGCCAGTGAACAAATATGATCCCGAATCAATCTTCCCCACATTGAAACACTGTTAAAATTATTTAACTGCACAAAAATGGTTCATAATTAAGATTTCCTACATTGGAGTCCTATATAAAACAGTTCTACAGGGAAGAGAAATGGTCAACTAACCACTATTCCACAATTCAACCACAGTTCAACCACATTAGAGCACTATAGTGAAAAATTATACTACATTGAAATTGTCCCTAATGATAATCCATATATTGTAGCAATATAGAACACTAATATGGGGAATAAAAATAGTCCCTAGTCGTTATTCCCTACACTGGAACACTACATAAAGCATCATTATAGAAAACAACAATGGTCCCCTAATGAGTATTTCCTACAATGGAACACAATATAGATCACTATACACATTAAGTCCCTTAATTAATTCTCTTAACATTAGAGCCCTTAATAGAATATTACAACAGGGAAAAAATAGTCCCTAATCACTACTGCCTACATTAAACTATTACACCAAACATTATAATATGTAACAGAAACAGTCCCGGATCACTATTAACTGCAGCACAATGGAAAACTATTATAGGAAACAGAAATATTTCCTAATCGCTATTCTCTAGGAACATTGTAGAGCATCACGATGAATTAAAATAAGTAATCAGGATTCCCTAACCTAGAGCACTGCAGAACAGTATTATAGTGAACTAAAATGGTCCCTTTTTACTACTACCTATGTTGTAGTACATTATATAAAATAGAATTAGTCTTAGTTTAAGGGAACAGGAATCATCAATAATCACTATTCCCTAAATTCAAACATTACAGACATTTATTATGGTGAAAAGGTCTACAGTAGAGCATAAAGGTCAATTATAAAGAGAAATTGTTTCTGATCATCATTCCCTGCATTGAAACACAATAGATAATTATTGTGGTGATAAGAAATGGTCTCTGTTCATTATTGCCCTACAATGAAACACTATATAAAACTATTGGGGCAAAAAGAAATGGTCTCTGATCGCTATTTCCTACAACGGAACACTATAGAAACTGTTTAAAGGAACAGAAATGGTTCCATCTCACTGGAGCACTACATAGAAAATGATTTTAAGTGACAGAAATATACTCGAATCAATATTAATCACACTGGTCCCTAATCACTATTCGATACACTGAAACACAGTATAAAAATGGTTTGCGGAACAAAATCACCATTGGCTTCAATGAAACTCTATAGAAACCGTATGGTAAACAGAAAATGTCCCTAGTCGCTATGCCCTACATTATAAGGGCACTATTATAGGAAACAGAAGTAGTCCCTAATCATTATTTCCTATGGTGAAACACTATAGGAAGGTATTATTGTAAATAAAAATGTCTTTAATCACAATTCCCTACACTGGCACACTATCCAGAGCACTATTATAGGAATCACTATTCTGTACAGTGAAACACAATATAAAGCTGTTTTAGGAAACAGAAATGATCCATAATCACCATTTGCTTAATTGAAACTATAGAAAACATATGGTGAACAGAAAAGTTCCCTAGTCAGTATGCCCTACATTGGCACACTTGACAGAGCACTATTATAGTGAACAGAAACTGTCCCTAATCACTATTTACTTTAGAAAAACATAAGAAACTATTATAGCAAATGAAAACGGTCCCTGATCACTATTCCCTACACTGGAGCACTAGCGAAATCTTACGTCTCAACCAGGGTATCATGTTAGCTTTGGACGTTGCTAAAAATGCACTAGTCAAGAATTTAAAGTTCTGAACAGACCAGAAATAAATGGCTTTGTTGCCAAAACAGGCGGGTTTCGAATTTTGCTGAAGGGGAAGAAGCTGCTGAACAGGTTTATCAGTGAGCAACTGGCTAGAGGTCACGGCCCAAACACCTGTTTTAGGCTTCTTTTAAGTAGTCCAAAGAAAGCTGCAAGGGTTTATGCAAGGGTTATGTTGCCTGCTGCTAATGTCTTTAATACCAATGACTAATGATCAAATACGATTATAATGTGGTGGAGGATAACTAGGTCTTGATTCATGTAGAGCACCTGACACTCGAAGAAGGCCCACATTTGACTGAGGGGACATATTAGGCTGTAACGTTACAGAACATTGCACATTCGGAGGCCGAAAATACAGCCGTTAAAAATGATAAAGTGCGATTAATGTGCTGGAGCACATTAAGCCAATGGGCTTTTTCAGTGCGACCCACAGGACGGATGAAGATCATGCAGGAAACCATATGGCAGATTAAAATCTGGATGGCGGATTAGAGCTGGGAGCTGTCTCTGGTGATGCCGTGAGGTGCAGAGACCTTGTTAATGGCTTCCTGAAGCATGGAGTGGGACACAACAGTCGGTAGAGTGATTCAGGATAACAGCACGAAGGTCAGCCAAAAACACAAGAGCCAGGAGCCAAAACTCATATCCTCTACCTGCACCACTCTCACCTGCAGGCCAAATCCATTTTCAGACCGGCACGACACTGATTTTCAACCGTTACCAACTCTGCTAGCGGTAGATCTGTCCAACAATGTTTAAGTTGTACGTAAAGGCCTTCTGGTTTTAGTTTTCACAATACAGACTCTCTCTCCAGGTAAACCAGAAGAGAGTGGTTTCCAATAGTGTCCCTCCCCAGAGTTCTTCCTCCAGTCTTGGAGTTTTTCCTGTCCTCTGCCGCCCCTGGATCACTTGGGGCTTGGAGCTGGATTCTGTAAAGTTGCTTTGGGACAAGACTGGTTGTAAATAATGTAGCCCATATAGTCACATCGTGTGAACAATGTGAAATTCTTTCTCATCATTTAACCCATTCAAGTGAAGCAGTGGGCTGCTACCAACAAGAGGTGAAGCAATCGTGCTTGGGGACGGTGCCTTGCTCAAGAAAACCTCAGTGATGACACTGGCAGTTGGGATTCAAACTCACAACCTTATGATTGCAGAGGAAACACACAAACCACTAGACCACCCAGCTGCCCTAGCGCTTTGAAAATGTCAAATTGGATTTAGCAATGTTGATACCTACTGCAATATCTTACTTCCATATGTCGTGCAGGGAGTGTCCTGTGCACCAGATGTTCCTGAAGGAGTACGATGTGAAAGAGTCAAGATAAATCAGCAAAAATGTTGCAAAATGGCATCATACCCTTCTACCCGTATTATTCACCCTTCTCTACTTCTCCTTTAATATTATGTTGTCTCAGCAGTAACTGACTGCAGTGTCCAAAAAATGAAACACAACATATTTTAATCAGCTGATCCGACAGGTGCTCTCACATCTACTTTGTGTAGGTTTTTACAGTTTAAAGTCTTCCCCTGTCCGCAGGGTCGCAGGCCTGCTCAAATTCTGCTGTTTCCGTCAGATGCAAGGGTGATGCTCACTTTCGGTAATCTCCCCAGGTTGCTGGCTCTTACCTGACATTGTTCATATTGGGAAAAGTCGTTTTTCAGGACAAAGAACATCTTTCAAAGTCAAACACACTCTGTGCCCATTTTGATATTAATATCAACCATGGAAGTCAAAATGCCTCAACCTCAAGTCAAAATGCCTCTCATTAGTCTTTTAAAAGACACGGTTCTAAAGGTCAAAGGTAGGAGTATGTAGATAAAATTGGATTTCACACTGTTAGTTTTAGCGTGACATTAATTTACAGCAGCCGTATATGGTCATGACTTTCCAAATTATGAACAATTTACTGGAGCAGTTTCGTATTTTAAGACACAATATATTCTTACAAAATGAGAACTCCTGAATCATTGGATAAACAGGTTGTATCCAGTGTGGATCTGGTGTGAAACACAATGTTCTAGAGAACTCCGAACTATTCAAAGTGGCAGTGAATGGAACCAGACATCTTCCTCTAAAAGCTCCCTCACAGAAAGTTATTTTAAAAAATAAGGGATTTGCCCTTTCGGATTCCAGTGACCTTGTTACTAGAACATTGCGAAGGTTTTGGTCTAAAACAAACCCGTTTATGGTGTAGGGACACATGCAGGGCATTGCGAGGCAAAATAGCGTCCAAAGAAAATGCTTGTACCATCAACAGCAGTTATGCTGGCTGATGAAGGAGAGACAGGACCACTATACCCACACAGATTTTTTAAATGATACCCATTCAAAAGCAAAAAAGGAAAGAGGACATCACAAAAAGAAGGAATTTTATTTTATCCCGCTACAGAGAGGTTGCAGTAGTCCATTGGGAGGCAGCAAGTATTGCATCTACAGACTGAAAATCTAGAAAAAAAAACCCAATTCAATAATACCAAGCTTTGTAAGACTTGGCCATGAGGAACACTTACGTAAATCTTGCATTTACGTAGTGTTCTGCACTGGATTCCTACTTCGGACGTACAGTAAGCTTTTTATCCTCAGTCACATACAATGAGATTGGTGAGATTGGTAGAGAAAGAAGAGGCCTCTATATAGATTGTGGGTCCAACAAAAAGAAATAATTCTCTATTAGGCTCATGAGTAGACTTGTTTCATCAACAAACGTAAATTGCATAGTCAAATTGTGCCGTTCACACAGAATTTCAGATATTACACAGGTTGGAAAATGGACTGACCGACATCTTTGTGGGTCCAGCCGCTACAAAGACACCTCAAAACAGACACACAAACCGACACACAGACAAGAATCAGCATATAAGAAATCTTTCCTTTCTCCTGTTGAAAGGCGCACAACACGTACAGATGCTTGTACGTTTATTCAAGTGTGCAAATGAAGCTCACGAGATTATCATACTACTAAAAAAAAAAAAATTACAGGGAAAAAAAAAAAGAATCCTTGAGATCTCTTCTGGAGCAGGACCGCTGAGGTATGGGTCGACCTGATCCTCCATTAGGCATTTGTAGACAATGCATAGTCAAGGGATTATGTGCTTTTTTCCCCCCTACCGAAGCAGTTCTTCTTATTGGCACTTAAAGAAAAAGCTATTCTTTAGGCTGGTTGACTTTAACCGGGGCTCACAGGTGGAGGCCACATGTGGACGTTACGGCCGGCGGCGAGATCACACCAGTGAAACAGCGCCGGCTCACCGTCCTGAAGGAGAAGCCAGCAGGGCCACAGTCTGTCAAGCTTTTGATGGTAGAGAAGAACATTAAAAGCAGCATGTGGTGTCTGTTGCAATTCTTTTTGCGTTTTTTTTTACCAAAAAAAAAAATCCCAAAAAAAGAGAAGAAAAAAAGCCCAGATATGTCCACAGCTGAGTTTATTTGGTCCATCATGAAATGAAGCTCCCAGCCTGTCTTTTGCTCTTAGTGGTTAGGCGGTGTCGGCTGGTTCACGATGACTTGGATGATGAAGTCCTTCTGGATCTTGGTGTCCTGCAGGCGTGTCTTGTCTGTTAGGAGCTTGCCTGAGAAGAACCAGCGCTGGTGGGCCACGTCAATTCCCTCCTGGGCCTGGAGCTGCTTCTTCAGCAGGCCGATGGGATCCACCATGCTGGCGCTTAGCCTCAGGTCTTTGCCTGTGGAGAGACGGACCTTCAGCTGGAATTCCTTTTTCGAGGCGGTCTGGGGCTCCGCGTTCTCGGCAGGGTCCTCCTCGCTCCGCTCAGTGATCAGGTTGACGGGGGGCGCCAGGCAGTAGACGGGCAGCTGATAGCGGTTGCCAAGCTCGTCATAGCACTCCGTCAGGGACCCTACAGGTAAGAACCGCAGACTGAATATACCACAAATATACCAGCATGTAGGGTACTGAGAAATAACTAGTGATTGTCCAAGTCAGGTCAAGTCTAGTGGGGGTGGGGGGTTTGGGGTGCACACAGTATGAAGGCACAAAAAAATGCATTTGTGAGGTTAACACTAAAAACTGTCACGCATTTGCGTACCACTTACGTCAAGCCCTGTTAGAAATGTTTGTTTGTCAAGAACATGGGAAAAACTGCAAAAGATGCTTTCCAGAAATCATGACTATATTCAAGACTATATGATTTCCCAAATGTGCACAAATACAAACTGTTATGCAATCTGTGATGCCAAACAATTCAATATTGATTCAGAAGAGAAAAATCAAACTAAAACATAATTTAACCAATACCTAAAAATAAAGGCTGAGGCATGAGTCTTTTAATGCTGTCTTTCTACAGCTTATTTTTAAAGATTTTACCTTCATTTATATTACATTTTATTTTTTATTTTTCATTCTACTGCCAGAATCACATCAGTGTAGTTTCAGGTAAAAATCGTTTCACATTCAATAAAGATCAACTGACCAATCGCTTATTTGTAGCAAACTTTGAAAGTAGAAAAGGATGCTAAACTAAAACAGTAGAAATTGCTGGTAACGAATTAACCAGCCTAAAACCATGTAATCCACACACTTGCATCACTGTAAGGCCACTGAAACAGAAATCTCTCACCATGTGGCAGTGTGATGCTGGCACCATCCAGGATAGCCTGAGCCAGCTCATGGTCGTTGCACTCCACGGCTACAGCAGCCGCTTTTAGGGCGTCCCAGATCTCCTTTCGGCCCTCAAATGCTGGAGCCGTGTCCCAGAACTCGTCCCTCTTGCTGCGCAGCTGGCCCTCTGTCATGGGGTAGTCACTCTTCCACCTGGGCTTGTCCTTCTTCAGGGGTTCATTACGGGCTGGAGGCAGAGAGTTAGAGTTAGAAGTGAAGTCTGAGAGTATGCAGATCAGTTAAATGAAAAAAGGCCCTTAAAGTCAGTGCAAGTTATTACAGAAAGAGGGAGGTAAAATTCCATTGGCAGCTGGTTGCCTAGTGGTAAGGGCTTTGCCCCTGCGATCAGAAGATTGTGGGATCGAATCCCAACAGTGCTAGTGTCATCACTGAGGTACCCTTGGGCAAAGCACCGTCCTCACACACAGATAAAGAATTCCACATTAATCACGTGACGTGGTGTGGTGACTCGTGACTATTAAGGTCCACTTTACTTTCTTTACTTTTATTCAGTTCCAATCCAATCCTGATCCAATTCTGCATTTTTTTTCCTTTTTCTTGATCAATATCTGCTTCCTTTTCTCCACAAGAATTTCCCAGTTTTAGTACCATTATTGAATTATCTTGAACTATTGGTGTTTGGTGCTGACTTGCCTCAGAACCTGCCTGCCCTGCCTCTGCAGACGGCTCCAGTTTTGTATACTCAAATGCAAAGAACCTTCTGAATCTGGATAGTCAATCAGTAACATCAGTATCAGCATCTGATAATGATACTGGCTGGGATCTTCCAACTCTAGAGTGCTGTGAAAACTGGTATTTTAAAGGCGGAGCAGAAGTTTCCCCGCATTTATAGTCTGGTTTGACAACACACAAGGCATCATTCCAAAACAAGCTCTTTTGCTGCTTAGTTTCCATACTTAACCAGTATGGGTTGGGTAGTAATGTGTATACTTGGAATTTTAATGTTTACACACCACATCACACAGATAAAAAAAAACCCATCAATTATTACCAACAAAAACATTTTAGGCAACACAACTGCATCTCCTGCCACAGGTCTGATATTCTTTAGTCTCAGTTGCATATTGATGAGAAATAATGATTTTAAGAACAGGTCACTCGATCACTAAACAGCACTCCTCCCTTTATATAACTGTGCTGCCTGAACTTATATGCAGAGCTTCAACACAGAGACAGAATCAAAGCCATAAAATATGTTCAGTTTCCTTGGCTTGCAGACATGAAACACTGAATCTAGGCTCATTCAGTGTTTTTTTTTTTTTTGATCAAAGTTTTTTTTTATTAATTTTCAAACTTTACAGGAAGAGAAAAACAAAACAAGCAAACAAAAAAAAAAAAAAACCCACAACAAAAGAGAACA
>JBBKCR010050898.1:0-10812 GCA_037577295.1 Ladigesia roloffi | reverse complement strand
CCACCCCTTTCCTTTGCCATGTCCTTCCTCTTTGTTTTTGTTTTTGTTTTGCTGGCCTCCTCGCTCCGTTACATGTATATATAAATGTATATAAGCATATTAATTTGTAACTGAGTAAAATTCCTACATAAACGGGAACAACTGCATTTATTCCCTGAAAATAATAAAAGAGCAGCATAAAATATTCATTAGTTACTGTTATTATTAGTTACCATTAATATTAACTATTTTACCATTAGTCACATTACCACTAGCTACTGTTACTATTAGTCACTGTAACCATTAGTCACTGACTGTAGAGCCTCAGCATAAGTAGGGTTCAGTTGGTTCTAGATATGTAGATGGAGGAGACTCCACACACATTTCAGAAGGGTGTTTTCTGATAATTACATTCAGTGAATTAAAACGAAGCGAAGCAGATTGAGGCAGAAGTTGAAAGGTGAGCGTTATCTGATGCTGTGTTTCCATCTGTGTGTGTGATCACCTGCTGTGTGTGTGTGAGAGTGTCACAGCAGCAGGGTGGGAGGTGTGAACGCTCCACGGGAGGGTGGTGGAAACTGCTGATATTCGTCATATTCACAGCAAGCCAGGACCATCCCCACCTCTATCTCTCTTTTTATTTCTCTTTTACTACAGAAGCTAAATATAGGAGTAGGAATAAAACTTCACTATTCTATAGCAAAATCTCTCTTCAGTTTAACCCACACAACATCTTTCCACCGGATTCATTTGGTGCAGTAAAGTGTTTTACCATTATTTAATATTCACAAAATCATGTACACCAATTAGCCATAACATTGAAACCACCTGCCTAATACTGTTGGTCCCCCTTGTACCCCAAAATGCTTACCTGTCAAGGTCTGGACCCCACAAGAACCTCTGATGGTCTGTTGATCTGGACCAGACCAGTTTGTCCCACAGAATTTTCATCAGATTGAAATCTGGGGAATCTGGGGGAACCTTGAGCTCTTTGGGATGTTCCTCAAATTCCTGAACAGTTTTTGCAGTGTGGGGGTTCATCATCCAGCTGAAAGAGGGAACTCCCATTAGGGAACAGCATCTCCAAGGCTGAAATTTGTCTGCAGTGTTTAGGTCTCAAAGGAACGTGCACATAAATACAGGACCCAAGATTTTCCAGCAGAACGTCACGCAGAGCATATACTGCCCCAGCTTCTTCACATAAGGCATTTTGGTCCAGCGTTTTCCAAGATAACACACACATACACACACTGTTCATGTGTAGAGGAATACATGATTCAGCCTCTATCGCTCCTTGGTACATTTCTGATGTTCAGGCTAATTAGGCTAGCGCTAAAGCTTCGGCCTCAAGGCCCAAGCATACAGAATATGTTGCCTGATCACATTTAGTTTACATTTTAGTTGATATCATTAATGACATTTAAAAAATAAAATGTAACATTTGTTAAGTCATTAATTAAAAATTTTATTTAGTAGGGAGGACATATTTAGGCACTGATTTGTATCGTGAGAAGGTAATCAGTCCACTCAGAACAGAATATCATTATTTTTCACCTCTGGGCTTCTTATTCTTGGGTGGAATTTGTAAAGGTTAATTGGATGATGATGTGCTAACATTGACATGTCATTGGAATTTGAACCTTTAACTGAGGAGTTCATTATCTGGGTCAACGCTCATCAACATCCTGCTTGCAGTGAGTGAAACACTTGTGAATTGGCTCTGACTTGCTCATAAATTACTTGTGAATCCACTCAGGCTTGAGGTTGAAAGCTTAAGAAATTTTAGATTGAGGAGAAAACACAAAATAAACCGATCAAATTAGGACAATGAACCCAGAACTCAAGAGACCTTACACAAAAGGAGGCTTGTTTATTTTACTGATGTTTACTGAGAGCATATAGAGACATGTCATTAATGTGTATACTGGCGGTGCGGAATGATGAGCAGTTGAGAATCATTTATCTAGGTACCTTGTGTGCTCTATGGAAAAAAGTATAGAGATGTTTAATCCTTATGCCAACAATGAAAATAGACTTTAATATGATGCTTTGTACACTGGGGCACAGTCATGCTGAAAACAGGTGTGTACCCAGTACAGGTGTGTACTCTTAGGCAGCCCGTCCCAGTAAAACATTTGTTCCCATTCTGTCATTTAATTAAGACACTTAAACAGGCAGAACATTTACTTTAAAATGAGAACTGTCAGGCCTTTTGCACAGTACTGTATATACTGTTATTCAGTTACACTAGAATAAAAGTTCCAGTGCTATTTTATTTCTACTGATTTCAATTTCAGACAGTAAAACTTCAGTAAAAGTATCTGATGCACAGATCTCTGCGCAGAAGTCTGTGAACCCTCTCATGATGACTCGGCCTGCTTGTTTTTGTTGCTTTTCCATCAGGTTTTTTTTTACTGTCTTGTTTATTCTTCCAAGAAATCATCCCCCTGGGCGAGGAGGCGGAGCACTAATCCTTACCTCTTACAGAGAGCCTTAGCTCATCTCACATTCAGTCTTGAGTCAGCAAAGGAAGCCGCCGTTGTCAAAAGTGAATACAATGAGCTTTTCGGGGTGGAGTTTTTGGCTGCAAAAGAGAAAAAGAACGGAAAGCAGCCCCAGCAGGATCTCCGCCTGAAGACAGACGAACTCCGAGAGACTGTAAAGCAGGAGAAAGGCTGTATAATAAATTAATGAGGTCTCAGCTGATAATGGAGTTTCTCACTGTTTCTAATTTTTTTCTCAAGTTTGTGTGGATGTGCCTGACACAATTTTCCATCATCATAAGTTTCATATTAATATTGGATGATAAAAATCTCCATACTTGCCCTGGGATAGGCTCCAGGTATCTGCAACCATAGGAAGGATTAAGCGGCTACAGAAAGTGAATGAATATATGTATATACATTACTGGTCAAAAGGTTTATTGAAATTCAAACAGCTCAAGTCAATGTCAAAGTTCACTCTCTCCACTGTGATGGAAAGCAGAGTTCCTATATAACGTATGCGGCAATGCCCCTCAGGCTGCATTAGAATCTTCATGGTTAAAAATAACAATTCATTTAAATCAACACAGCACCACATCAGAATTTCACTTCCCCACTCATTGTGTCTCAGCGGTCTTGATGAGGACGAGTCTCACAGGAATGGGTTTGTATCTCATATCAAAGTGTGAGGAGAGGATGGCCTGTTAAAACCACCCTCCAGGTGGTCCATTCGGTCGCCGCCACACATGCTGACAGAACATTCATCAGCCCCGCCAGTTAAAACATACAAACATGTGAAACACACAGCACCACACGAAGACTAATGAGAGGAGATATGTGGCTTTGATGGGTTCCTTGGTTCTCCCCGCTGAGGGAGGAGGATCGTGTTAACCTTCAGCCCTAATTAAAACCACAAAGTCATTCTCCCAGACAGAAACGCATCAGGTCGAAGAGGAAATTACAGAACCGATGAAGTGTGTGGAGGACAGGAGCGGCGGAGAAACAGAAGGTGGAGGAGCTTTAGAATGTCCAGACGGTCTGAGAGGTCACAGAGAGTTCAGAACAGAGTTGTCTGGAGTTATTAATATTTTGTGACGAATTCAACATCCTTATGTGTTTGGGGTCAATTTGACCCCATTCAACATTTAATGTCTTTTATTATTATTATTATTATTATTATATAATGTCATTTATTTGCTGTAGATGAGAAGACTTTTATTTGCTTTACATTAGAAGACTTTTAAAAGACTACTTTAATTGGGACAAACTGTGTAAATACAAAATAAACATGATGATGTGTTTCCAGTGTCTGTACACATTTTGTATATCAGTGTTCAAAAAACATCAGAAATATCAACATTTCACACTGTCATATGCAGATTTACAATTAAAAAGTTCTTTCTGCTTTAGAGGCAAAAATAAACATTATCACACATGTAGGAATGTGAGAACCACTGATAGGTCACTTGACATGGGCAAGAGGAACAGAACGGGAGTGTTTCATTTAATGCTCTATTTAGATCATCAACAAAGAAACATAAAGTACCGACACATAAACTTTGGTAGTCATTTTAATTTCAAGCATTTTCTGTGGCAATTCCATGCAATTGCTGTTCAAATCGATCCCAAGCATAAAGGATGCGAATACATTTAAATAGAACACAATATTTAAAGGTAATTACTTGGGCTGTGAAATTATTGCATTCTTCTTTCATTTTATTATTTGTAAGAGTAAATTGTTGGCATGTATATGACTAAATTCTCTGAAAAGAGCTGTAATGCATTTCCAACCTCTTTTTATCTTTTGCAATTAAGTTTTTGAAGGTTCTACAGATCCATGATACTGAGTCTTTAATACTGATATATGTACACAAGCATGGTTCTGATTGGCTCATACTGTAGTTCACTCAAATTGCAGCTTGAACCATTCTCTATGATTTTAGAGTGTGTGGGTGGGGCTGAATTGCTGCTCATTGAGACCCTGGAGAAGATCTATAGCTCCACTCGGCTACAGCCTTTGCTTGTTTACTGCGTAATGATTTATCCACACGTCTCCTACCAGTACTGTCCAGCAAAGTCAGCTGAAGTTGCTGGAGATGCTAAAGGAGCTTAATGTATTCCTTTAAAAGACATTTTAAAAGCCTATTTTAATGAAAGGGACAACAATCAGCAGTTCCATTAGAGCAAAAAATGGTATGGGTGTTTTTTTTGGGTGGTAATCTACTCTTCCTTTATACTATACTTGAATAATACCCATTACAACGGATTAACATGTCAACAGAATGATCATACGATATAATTGACTGATAAGCTTCAGTGCAGTAAACACAGAACAATCAGATGCTTTGATTATGCATCATTTAATGTATTTTAGCCTTAAGCCTCAAGAAGAAGTTGACATTTATTGTGGGGAAACACTCAGACTGGAACCACTCTCCTTGTCTCCATTGTTCACGAGTTCAAATCCGGTTACAAATCGAGCTGTTCTGTAATAACAGTGTGTGTAATTGTGTAAATTGGAGAAATGGCTGGGGTGACTTCTCCATGTCCACAGGGAGCATGGGCTGATTTGCATGGGCATTGATGCTGTTGCAGTTTTTTTTCATTAGAAAAAAAAGCCCCCTCACCCACGATTAGATGAGTCTGGTGCCACTCGCACCAATTAGAACGTTCACACTTCAGAGTGATGCACGGTTTCCTTTTTAACATGGCAGTGGGTCTGCCAGTCTTACTCTGTGTACAATATATACCCACAATTAGCATATACATATACACACACATACACATATATATGCACTGTAGCGCCACCAAGTGGGTTCAGACACAGACTCCGAGACAAGGACTAGGTTATCAGCCACCCCACCAAGAAAGTGGTGCAGATGTATTAGGGAAGCCTGTAATGGGGGTTTGGGTAGGGTTGGGGAAATGCTCAGAAAAGACAAAAAAGTCACACAGGTCTGCAGCAGGGGGAATCCCCAGGGCTGGAACCTGCAAGTCAATAAATGATTTGAATGGGGATCATTAACATTCAAAATTCTGTATGAACTCCTCCCCATGCTTGCCTTTGGATGGCTCCTTATATAGCGTGCCCTAACCTCGTTTATGGTACCCATCACACTTTGGAGTACTCTTCAGCACCCTGGACAGCGCTTGCTTGAGGCTGCCACAAATTATTCAGCCCAGCAGCACAACATACACAACTATCTATCTTTACACCTATCCATCCACCAATATATACGTGTGCGTGTTTGTTATTCACACACACAAACACACACACATAAACTAATCAAAATAAAACAAATGCTGATACCTGGAATTTTCTGGTAAATTTAAGTGTACAACTGCAAGTGGTGGCACCACTCAGCGTCCTCTGAACTTGTACAACTCTCTGCAGTGCTAGCCTTATCTATGAGAGCTAGCAGTGCTGTTTCAGGTGCCATGCAGGATGCTGGAACTGTTAATGTACTCTAACACTGACTTGCAGGTTGTGCAGGTGTGATGATGATGATGATGATGATAATAATGATGATGATAATTAATGTGATAATGAGCGTAGCATGATAAAGGTGGTGATGTGATGATGGTGGTAAAGGTGATGATGGTGATAATGATGAAGATGATAAATATGCTGATGATAATGATGAAGGCTACTATTTTGAGGGTAGTGATGATGATGATGATGATGATGATGATGATGATGATGATGATGATTGTGATTGTAAAGATGGTGATGATGATGGGGTGATGGTGATGTGATGATGATGGTGATGATTGTAATGATGGTGGAAATGGTGACGGTGATGGTGATGATAGTGACAGTAAAGGGGGAGGTGATGGTGATGATTGTGTTAATGACAATGGTGGTGATGATGATGAAGATGCTGCTGCTGCTGCTGCTGATGATGAATATGATGATGATGGGGTGATAGTAATGGTGGTGATGATGATGATGATGATGATGATAATGATGACTGTGACAGTAAAGGGGGTGGTGATGTTGATGACTGTGTTAGTGAAGGTGGTGATGATGACGGTGCTGATGATGTTGGTGATATGATGATGGTAATGATGATAATGATTGTGATACTGTAGATTATGTTGATGGTGGTGGTGATGGTGATGTGATGATGTGATAATGACGACGGTAATGGAAATGGTGGTAATGATGGTGGAGATGATGAGGAAGGGGCCACTGTGGGATTAGAAATGTTCAAATTCAAATGTGATCTGCTCATTTGGTGGTGGGTGTGTGTGCTTACATACTTAAAATGAAAGCTTTTGGCTCAATTTGTCTTAATGTATTAACATGTCTTAATGTAAGCATTTACATCTCATTTTCAATCTATTTCCTCTCTTTTTCTTATAATTTTCATACATTTTCTGGTTTTCAGTGTAAATAATACCTGGGTTCACAGTCCTGATGTTTTCATTATTATTGGTTTTATCACAGAAAACAATGCCTTCCTTATGTACAAGAATGAGTGTTGAAATCACTGTGTTTGTGATGTCAAATTTACATGCTTATATTCTATTTAGCCTACAGTTGTCCATCCCATTCATGCAAGAAAGAGGTGTCAAATAGGACAGCCAATCAGAACGGAGCTCGTCTACCTATATCACAGTCCAGTAATACAAACATCCTATTTAATTCTGATTAAGAGAGGCTGCAGGAGATAATTTACAAACAAAATGGGACTGTTTTTAGAGTGGGAACTCTTTATGAATGTAGAATTCTGTAAAAATAAAACATCTTCATGAACCACATGCATCTAATCCATTCTCTGAGCTGCTTACCCTAACCTCCGGGGCTGTTCAAAGAAGAACAAACACTCTGGACAGGTCACCTGTACATCACAGGACACACATAAACCTGTAGGTGCAATTCAGCATCTCATTTACTTTTACAGCGTAACAGCATTTGGAAGATGCTTATTTCCAGAGAGACGTTCATGAGACCTTTATAGTCCAGAAGGAGTCCCTCACACCAGTAAAACCACACTTGCAATTAAGTGCTAGTAGACTAAGATTCTTACAGAGGTAAACCAAGAGAACCCTTTCAGATCACACAGAGAGGAACCACCAGAACCTCCTCAGATCACACCAAATACTTGTTTTAATTATCTGTAAAATTTGACGTGGAGATGTTTTCCTCAGTGCTCAGTGTAGAGGATGACAGTGAGGGTCTCAGCAGTTCTGATATTCAGGGGACGTTCATTCCACCACTTCACTGCCAATATTGAGGAAAGTCTTGACATAATCTGTGACAGACGGCTCCACTTACTTCGCTTTTCAGTTTACTGCTTAAATTCCATCTTCACAACAGTCTTTAATCTTTCTCACGGGGAACAGACAAACACTTTCAGCACTCCAGCCAAATTATTGCCTCCAGCCTCAAAGCCTGCAGTTTATTCCACCTACTGTAGAAAACACACACAGTTGGAGACCTTGCTTCCACTCCAGACCCCTCATTAACACACACTCACACACATCCATCAGGTCCACCTGCATCTACACTCAGCATCCATTCAGTCACCTTCACTGACCATACAGACCATCCATCTGTTTCCCTGCATCATCTGTTAACCCCTTTTAAAACCAGCCAGAACACCCACAGACCTACAGTACTGTGCAAAAATCTTGAAGCCTCTCATTTCTCCAGATTTTGCTTCCAAATATCTATAAGTTCTTGAATTTTAATATAGTCTTGAGGAACAGTTCTCCAGGATTCTTAATAGGCTTTCAAAGATTTCTTTTCAGTCCAGGCCCTGAACTTGATCAGTTTCAGAAGAAGGTTTTTTTATTTGTTAAACCACACAGTGACCTTTGCTGAAATTATTCAAGGATAACAAATCACATCTAACTTAAATCTGAACCAGTGTAGAAACAGGTGCATATGATTCCAAATAATCAGGCGGTGATCAGTATACTGGTGGAACTGAATGCTGAGTGACTGGAACTCCTTTTCCTTAAAACCTTGTCCCTGTAGGACCTTTGCAGCCTGTAAAACTGGCATGAAACTGTACTTTTACACCAAGGTGATTCAAAGAAAATTATAAAGAAAGACATCTAATGGTACGGTAAGCTACTACATAAATCTTGAAAGAAAATCAATGTTTCAGGCAAATTTTTGACTGTTATGAAACCTTCGAGTATGATCTCCAGGGCTCCTTTAGAAATGTCTCTCACCTCTCATTTGAGAAAAAAAGGTTATCTTAAAAAGCATTCACCAAAAGGTTTAGTGAGGAACTACAATACATCATTTATCTATGCTTTTTTGGCACCTTTATGTGAGAAACAAGAAGAACATCTTCCTGATCTCAACAGTCTTTTCTTTGTCTGCTCAGAAATATATCATATTTTATTTGGAGATTATTGAAGTGTGACTTTTTTCTCCTTCACCACGCTTTCAGAGAAAGAAGGAGCAAAAGAAAAAATCTTTAAGACAGTTCACATGGAATCTCTTCACTGATCTGATCATCGTAATGTAATGTTGGCGAGTTAATAGCCCTTGTGTTCAGGTTGGTCTGTTTAAAATACCGTTGAGTTCTACATTTTTATGCAAGATATCTTTTGCACTAAACGCGTAAGAGAGCTGCTTTGAGACCAATCCTTGCGGCTGTTAGGCAGCTAACAGTCATCTTTAAATGAGGGCAGGACAAGTCGACTGAAAATGAGATACAAATGAGACATCATGAATACAGTCATAAGCTGTAATGGAGAAGCACGGGGTGCCATTAGGATAATGATTCTTCAACTAGTTTTAAACTGGCAGCATTTCTGAAGGGTGACTTCTAAATGGATTGTATGACTAAACATGCTAATACCAATGCGAATAATAAAGCTTTAAATTGCTATTAGATAAATGTGCAAGGCTAATTGAAGAATTTTACAGTTCATACACTGTTAAAATTACTGTTAAAATAAAACTTATCCCCAGATTTAATTACAATTATTTCACAAAATCATAAGTATATTTATTTTCCAAGTATGGAAATAAAAGCTGGAACAGTTTGTCATGTTAACAAAAAATATAATTAGCCACAAGTAAAACCAGGGTCCCAGTTCTGGTCCTGGATTGAGTATAGCGATATGATTTGTTTCAGTTGATGATTCAGGGTTCATGGTTCGATTCACTCACCATATTTTCAACATAGTAAGGCTAAAATTAATTAAATATCCTCACAACATTAAGAATAAATGAGGAATATTAGAGTTATGAGACTAGAACTGGATGGGGGGTGCATGGGCACCAGAGCCATTATACTGGGGGGGGGCATGTCCCCAATTTATTCATCCATTACAGTTTCCAATACTTTCCAATAAACAGGGTTCCCAACTATTATGTGAAATTGTTTGATACTTGAAAGATATGTTCCACATTGAACTGATACGCCACCCCTTATTAAATCATTATGATACAACTACCCCTCCTCTAGTTCAACACCACATTCCGCCTACCATTAATAATGCTTCAGATGCCCCAGGGGTGGTGGGTGTATGATGTAATGCTGGATTTGGCTGTTAATAGTTTGACACTATCAAATATCTTAATTAATCATTTATAATAATTTATACCCCTATAGCCCACATGCATGGTGACCTCAGGGCCATGTAGGGTTTATAACACTGATCAGGGATTATTACAGAGATAAAAGCTGTGCATGAACACCTGTAATCACTCACCTTTCCAGGTACATTTGGACAGATCAGAGATGAGAGAATCTAGCTTTCTTTATGGCAATGCATAATGATCGAACTGTTTTGTTACCATGTCATTTACAGTGTGTACAAATACAAAATTTGTTTGTCACATGCATAGTCATACCAGTACAACACAAAGTGAAATGTTTTCTCTGAAGCAGGGGGTTGCCGTGAGCGAGGCGCTGGGGGAGCAGTGGTGGGGGACAGTACCTCAGTGCCTTCACTGGCCTGATTTGGAGTGATGAGATTGGATGCAGTAACGTACTGAAATGTATAGTTCACGTCACGTTATTGCTTAAGATCCTAAAGAACCCTTGAAGACTGGGCTTGGAGTAAACATACACACACACATACACTTCTGCTGTGTCTCTAAACACGCAGAATAAACAGCACAGAATTTCTCTGCACTCTTCAAACTCCTGAACTCTCTGCAGGATTCGTCATTGTACCACACACATCTCAGTCCCTCTTTACCAATGCTAATAATGTGGTGCAGTGCTACAGCGGTTCATTACTCTCCACTGTATGTGTGTGTGTGTGTGTGTGTCTGTGTGTGTGTGTGTGTGTGTGTTTGTGTGTGTGTGTGTGTGTGTGTGTTTGTGTGTGTGTGTGTGTGTGTTTGTGTGTGTGTGTGTGTGTGTGTGTGTGT
>JBBKCR010050887.1:0-10812 GCA_037577295.1 Ladigesia roloffi | reverse complement strand
AGGTGTTTGGCATATTTTCAGGGGTAAATTAAGGTAGAGTTAAGCATATTTTAAGTACATTGTGTTTCATAGTGATGCCAGTTGCATTTTTGAGAGAAAATGTGCTTTAAAAGCAGGGTTTGGAGACATAAAAGTTTGCCATAGCATGGATTTGGAACAGGGATCTTAGGATTCTCTTCATTCTGTGCCCAGCAACTCAACTCTGAAGAACAGAGAGGGCGTGAACTCTCTGGCTCTTACCAAACCATTTATGTTTAAACACGACTGAATGTGTTGCCATGGTTGTGGGCGGATTATTTAAAAATAAACCACAACAAACAGTGACACACGTTGTTTTTTATAACTGACCTGAGCTTAAGTGTCTTGAAGACAATTTATGAGTCTGCTGCGTGTTCTGCCCAACATCTGTTTCTCCAAGTTTGTGTTTCCAAGTTTTTGTCCATGTCTCATTCATGTTCTATTTCAAATTAAGATTCACTTTCTCATTCACATTCTACTTAAGATTTGACTTAACTGTTACGGTTACATTTTTCCTTTACATGGATTTGGATTTACATTTACATTCTACTTCATATTTCATAGTTCCCACTTTCTTTTTCACATTCTGCCTCTCATTTTGCCATAAGGCCACCAGCTATACCGATAACATGAATTCTAATATGAAATACCTGCAGTATCAGTTAACATCTGACGTGTCCCTGAGCTAGTAAAGCAGTTGCGCTGATAAAGTTGAGTGTCAGTGTGATGAGACAGCCGCTGTATGGCGAAACTGCAGCGAGTGGAGTTAAGTTAGGCAGAACTCACAGTGCTGACAGGCAAATGTGCTGACTAATCCTGCCTGCTGCATTACTGATCAGTATTCAACTCCCGCAAGCATCCGATTGTGCCCCCCCAACCCCCACCCTGTACTTGCTTACCAATAAAGGTGCCCCCCTCCCAAAAAAGAGGGGTTTTTGGAGCGATTCCATAGTGCAACCACTTCTGGCTCCGCAAAGGCCAATTCAGTGGATGCCATTTTAAAGAAGCATGATCATAAATAAATTGTGAGTCAGACTCCATGGTAATAATGAATCAAAGATGCCAAAACCTGACTATCTCTGCCATTTCATCTAATCTTCATCAATAATGTGATTCCTCAAATCTGTTTTCCTATTTATTTGATATGCAAAGAACGTGACTAGGCCACAAATGTGTTGATTTTTGTTTCGTTTGTCCCGCAAATTACTTTTTTGAACAAATAAGCACAAGACCAGGAATATTAGCTATGCATTTGTTCAGTCGGAATTGCTATTCCGAGCAAACAAATCAATAATAAGCACTGAATCCTATGCCTAGTAGGCCTTCTAGCTCATTCGGGGAAAATCACAGGACAATACAACAGTGAAGGAATTTTCATGAATATTTTAAGGGGTGAAAGAAAATGCAAGAAGCTTAGATTTTACATGCTGGTTTACAGACATGCACATGTGTAACCACTCTCAGTGAAAAAGGGCACTGGCCAAATTCTGAAATTGGACTAGCTGCAAGACATTCGGTTCCATTGGATTAAAGTCTCTGCTGAATTGTGGAGCCACGCAACCTTTATTTTTATACAAACACTTCCAAGAGGATGTTTTTCCAGTCCAAGGTGAATGAAGTGGAAAGTGGAATGTATGGAGGTAAATAGGTGAATGGCTTAATCAAAAAGAACAACAGTTGAGACACCTTTGCTTCTCCTTTAGAAGGCACCATGGAGATTGAAATAATTCTGTATTGTTAGAGCTAGTAATTTGATAGCGAGACCCCGTACAAATTTTGGTCAGCACTGAAATATGGAGAATTCCCCGGACTAAATTGTTTTTTATGTAGAACTATTATATGGTTGGAAGCAGCACTCGTCTCTAGTAGCGATGCTCCTCCCTCAATATATACAGCTCTGGAAAAAATAAGACACCACTGCAGAAACGTTCTCTTTTATATGTATTAAACCGAACAGTTTACCTCCATTTTTAAGAACTGCTGCCCATTTTTATCCTTATTTCCCAATAAAAGGATCATTCTTTAAAGCACCGAAATAAGATAAATAGAACTTGAACAGTTCAAAGAAAAGAAATATCTTGTTTACTCCTTACCATTGGCCAACTAGGAGTGTTTTAACATGAAACTGGTCTCACTGTGAGAGGAAAGTGTGGATCACAGCAGTGTTTTGTACTTTCCCCTATTAAATAAGATCTGATTCAGGTGATCACTAATCAGTCCCTCATAAAGCAGAATGAGGAGCTTGTGTGGGAATTTAGCAGACACTGGAATGGGATGGCTGTCATAGAGATGCTAGTTTCAATATACATTGCAATGAGCTCATATTTTGGTCTGGAGCTGTATACATGAAACACAGGGCACCGCTTTGTTTTATAATACTCCGAGAAGTCATAATAACGTGAGTCAGTTGCCATTTTTTGTAAAAAAATTATGAAGTGCAGTATCAATGAGTATCCATAATTATCAGAACTAATAGGCAGTATCAGTACGGTTATGTATATCGGTAAAGCCCCATCTTTACCCATCTTAATAGTAAATACGAAAACTCTCTAGCACGAACACGTCAAAACTTGCAAACCAGTAACTGATGACAAAGCCGCACCAAATATGTGTGAAATATGAGAAGTACAAGAGAAAAGATAGAGCAAATAATGCCAGCTATCTTAAACCATGCAATGTAATGTGTTTTATACCTTTTGTCACTTGTCTAGACCTAAAATAATTTGCTGAAATTCTCATTTCTTTTAGCCTGACTATGTAGTTTCATTGTTAAATTAGAACCAACTAATGGTGGTCTTCACATTCCCACACTGGACTTTATATCCAACTCTATGCCACTTTCTCTCTGTGGGTGTGTGTATCTGTGTGTGAACAGTGTGAACAATTATTGCACTGCCTTTTACCCATTCACCAACTGAAACAGGGGCCGCCGCTGGGGAGCAGTGTTTGGGGATGGTACCTTCGTCAAGGGAACCTCATTAAAGGCACTAGAAGTGCTGGGATTTGAACCCATGGCCTTCTGACTGCAGGGATAACTCCTGAACCACTAGGCCACCAACTGCACCAATACAGGGATTTATGTAACCCTAAGAGGTAAAGTTCTGAGGTACTGTAATATATAAACATGTGTATTCATTTCATCAACATCACTGCAATATTGTTAAGAATATAGTTAAAAGGGGTTTAGGCCACGATGAAGGTAAGGTAACCGAGACTGAAATGTAAAACTTAATTTTTGAGCCTTTTTTTTAAAGTGTAACTAAAAGTAGTCTGAAACTGCATGGATGTTCTCACTCCTTATTGGAGATGTGCCTCCCAAGGGTTGGTTCTCCTCACGGCCCGTTGAGCCAGGCTTTTCCACTTTTACCTTTTCACGCTTTTCTCACTTTTAATGGTCTGATGAATGACCAGCCAGACAGCCAAAGTGATTCTGAACACGAGGAACTTTAATTCATGCTCTGCTGCATCTTCTGGAAAGTTGCTGTGAGGACCCAGTGCGGAGATCCTCTGACCTCAGGTTGGCCTCAGAGCTTCCTTTAGCATCCATAGCATATCGACAGTGAAGGAGTTATTGGAAAATTACACCAAAAAATACTAATTAAATAAAAGTAATGACACTGCAGATCTCATGATGGCTGCTACTGGTGAAGTTGCTGTACAATTAGATTTAAGGCATGTGTGTGAAACCATGTAATCTTACATTTAAGGCATTATTTAAGGGGGAAATTTAGAAAAAGGGAAAATTCCGTAGTTTTATTCCTTAATCAGACCTCATCTGTGCATTATCCCTTCATTTTCAAGTCCTGGGTGGGAAATTAAGGTCAAAATGAAGGTAAATTTAAGGGATAAAATTGAGATGTTTGGTTTGGTAGTGATCACCAGGTAGATGTTACTCAATGAGGCAAGTCAATGATGAGCAATCATAAAATAGCTGGAAATGAACTTCCTCAAGTCCAACCAGGAGCTACTTTAGCCTTGTAACCCCAGTGGAAAACTACAGAAACAAACATTAGCCATCAAACATGACTTTGCTGATGAGCCACATTTGAGGTAAGCAGAAAACCTTCGTTCTTTAGGAATCTAGAGAGCATCTTTATGTATTTACAGCTCCAAACAAAAAAGAAACAAAGCCAGAGAAAATGCAGACATCCCTGCTTTCCTTTGCCAGGCACCAAAAGAATAGTTTCAGATCCAGACAGGCTCTGGATAAATGATATGACACACATCCTTACCAGTGGACAGGGTGAGACAGGAGGCGAAATTCGATTGCGTTGGAGAGAATGATTCGGAGGGGTCGGGTTGCAGGGAGGTCTAAGAAGTGTAATACTGCAGAGTAATTTTAGTTCCATCAGAGACACTGCAACATAAGGCCACCACACAGTCGGACGTGACGAGCATTGCTGACAGAGCCTCCTTCCCCTACCCCCCACCCTCCCCTTCCCTTACACACATATATGTAGCTTCAACAAAGGTTATAGGAAAACACGAAATATTCATTATATAAATGTGTATTGTCTATGTGTATATTTGACATAAAATGTAATAAAAAGTAATATAATTTAATGTCATAACAAAAATATTAATATTATATTACATTTTAAGTAAAATATAACATAAAATGTAATATACTACTACTACCACTAATAATAATAATAATAATAATAATAATAATAATAATAATAATAATAATAATACAAATCATCATCATCATCATCCTCATAATAATCATCATCCTCATAATAATCATAATCATATATTTAATTTGATAAGCGCCTTTTTGAACACCCAAGGACAAAAAAAAAAAAAAAGCATAATAATAAAACACTAATCACAAGATCACTGAGGGCTACAAAAGAAAGAAACAAGAAAATGAGGCAGGCATTAAAAAAGTATAAAGATTATTATGCAATTAAAATATAAAACATCTAGGAAATGTCAGACAGGAATAAAAAGCGTATTAAATTTAGACCATTTAGACAGTGAGGATTAATCAGAGAAAGGAAGCAAGATTAAACAGACGGGTCTTGAGTGCAGATATAAAGTGTGAAAATGAATTAATGTATCTGAGCTCGGGTGATACATATAAGATACATTAAAAGGGTAAAAGGGGGCATCGGGGTGATTAGGCTGGTCTCCTGATTATTTACAGGGACGGTCCCTCTGGAGCAACTGAGTCTTAAGTGCTTAATATACAATAATAATATGCTTCTTGTATAGTATATAACCCAAATTTCCACATGGCTATTATTGTTTAGGTCCTGCTTTTCAGTGAAATTAGCTCTAACCCACTGAGGCGAGAACTCCAGAAGACCCGCAGTGTGTGCTGTGGTGTCTGCACCAACACATTAGCTGCAGATTCTTTAAACCCCCTAAGCTGTGAGGTGGGGCCTCAGAGGATCAAACTAGTCTGGCCAGCACATCCCACAGATCCCACAGAAAATGAAAAAGAGGACATTTTTGGTAGATACAGATCAGTGCATGTCACTGTACAACACCACAGATCTCCTGCTGTTTTGGAGACGCTATCCATTACTTTTTGGCTCTTGTCGAAGTCACTTAAATATGCCCAATTTCCCTGCTTCTAGAACTTGCTGTGTAAAATATTTGTACCACTTTTACATGAATTAACAAAATAATTACTGTTACAAACCTTACCTGTTGGTCTTTTTAATGTTGTTTACTTTTTTCAGGTCAATTTATCCATCATCAAAGTCTAAGTCGAGTCGACTGGATGTATGATGACATCACACACACACACACACACACAAACAACGAAGGAAAACAGGTGTCCAACAATGAGCATCTTTAATTGAAGTTCTCTGTAACATTAAAATTCAAAATTACAATTAAACTAAACAAAGGCTGATACGGAGCCACAAAACTCGCTTAAAACACAAGAAAAACAATTACACAGAGACTCCAGTGCAGTTTTATCACAACCCAGCCAGCTTATACACACTTTTAAACCCAGTGTCATGACTTACATGTTCTCACAGCTGTTACAAGAAGAGCCTGTGACTTTAAAAGATTGCATGTTGGGGGATGAAGTTTTTAGGGGAAACTTTTTTTCCCTCGGTTTATACTTTTGTGGCCGCTTGTTCGTAGGGCTTTGTTATTTTTCTGAAGAAGGAAAAAAAAATGTTCCCTTTCTGAGGAGAGGGAGCACAGACCTCACTCCCAGTGATATCTCATTTTTAGTTGCCGAGTGAACGAGCTGCTACACCGAGGCAAGGCAACACAGCAAGTGTGTTTGTAAAGTTGTAGGAGGGCTCTTTGAAACCCCTAGACCCTCCGCTATTGGTAAAAGAAAAGAAAGTGACGGGAAAATCCTCCCATTACGGTGAAAAACCTATGCGGGAACTGTATACGGGAAAGAGTTGGAAGGGGTTTGTCACGATTCACCCTCTTCACACCGCGACGCGGGTTTGTGGATGTGAGCATCACGATTTCGGTTTTATATTATATATCGTTACAGCCCTAATATGTATATATGTATATATGTATATATATATATATGTGCACAGAACTCATCGCATACCTTATTGTACCTGCATTCTCATCATGGCAGGGAAGTTGTTCTAGTTGTTCTTCAGTACAGGCTCAGCGAAAAACCCAGGTTTGGTCACACAGTCCTGGCAACTCTGAAACACTGCCGCAATCTGCTATCGATCTGTTAACTGGGATGCTCTTTCCTCTTTCCTGAGGGATTGGAGGAGAGGGGAACATGGCCAGCAATGACTGCTCAGCTTGCCATCTTTTTTCCGCACTTGTTACTTTCATTTTCTTTATTTATTATTTAGACACTGAGTTCTTCGAGGCAATACAACATATGCTTAAAGCTAAGGAGAGGAGAACAGGGTACAGATGGAGACACAGGTGCATGAACAGCCAAGTTATTTGAGGTCGCAAAGCTCTTAAAACCAAAACTGGCTTTTTATACTCAGTGATGCTGTTACACTGTGTATACTGGTTAGTTTTTTTATTAAGGTTCATACTGTTTGCACAACTCTTAGAATGCAGAAAATAATCCAAACTTTAGCTGCTATTAATGCTTAGCCATACTGTTAAACTGGTTGTATTGGGTATATACCAGTCATATTGTCTGTAATGTTTGGGCAAGTCTTTAAGAATGCACAAACCTTTATACTTTATACCATTTTATACTGTTACACTCTTTAATGCATATTTTGCACATTTGTTCAACTGTTGCACATTTTGTCTTATATTGATAATGCACAATGATCTGTCCACACACTCAAGACAGGTTAAATTTCACTCTGACCTTATTCTATACTTCTTATTTGCCCTTTTTTGTTAGTTTCTTATGCCTGTTGTATTATATGTACAATGTGAACCCTCAGCATTCCATTTTCGTCTCTCTGTGTACTTGTAAATGGTTGAGATAACAATAAAATTTACTTTGACTCTCGTATTTTATTTTTGTCCCCATATGTCACATTTTAGTTCATTGCAAATGACCTTTATCCAGTTAAACTGGCTGTTGCGTTACTGTGCCTTTAAGGCTGGTTGTGAAGAACCAATCAGTGTGCAAATGAGAAATGATAACTGTGGCCATCAGAACATGATAAAGAGTATTTCGCCTGTGTAACTATGATGAGAATCATAGTTCTCAGGATGAGAATGCCCTTCATTTGTATGTGAGCCAAATGTAAATGTCATATTTTCTGTTTTCCAAAGTGATGCCTTTGATTTTAGTTCATGAATATGTAGCGGTATTTCATTTTGCTGTTAGTATGAGATACTAACGCATGCATGCTGTACTTGAAAAGAAAGGTCTGAGCAAGGGTGTCGTAAACAGCATGGAGCGACAATTAGCTTTTGACTGCAAGCCTGCCATAAGATTTGTGAAGTGTTTATAGAGATGGCAAGTTGTGCTGGGGGAATATAATGTGTATTCCACAGAAAGAAACCTTAAGGTTAAGGCAAAAGAGTCATTCCTGCGGTGTGAGTATCGTTATTAATGCTAGCTCATAATGTGGACACCGTTAAAAAGGTCATGCAAGTTCTGGCTGCACACTCTGATGGAACCGGCCTGAATTTTAGAAACTGAGGAAAATGCCAGCACACTTGGTGTAGTAAAGGTGTAGGAAATTTCCTCTCTCTGGGTTTGTTAGATGTCCCTCCTTCTTCTTCCACAGATCTGGCACTTAGTGTTCTCCTCCAAGCATGTAGAGTAACGAGTTCTTTCTTTAGAACAAGCATCAAAGAGGAGCGTACATGGCCTCGAATAATTGTAAGAGATTTTAGTTTTTTGTCCGTGAATATGTGGCACTTATAGTATTTGTCACAGTTTTTGTATGACTTATAGTAACTTATATTTTTCCCAGATTTTTGGTTGACAGTATCATTTATTGCAGACTTTACTAATCCATATGAATATAGGTGACCGCATGGGCGGCGTCTCCATTCAACCAGAGTGGGACGAGACCTCATTACATTTTATAACCCCGCCCCACACATTTAACATAAATAATTTGTTCACCAGCGCTACACTACACTCCACTACACCGATAGGAGGACACACTCCGCTGGAAATCTGAGCACACCCCCTAAAAGGATGAGAATTGCATGTATGCCGCAACTCCGCCCACACATGCATAAACTCTGCCCCCACGTGCAAACTCCGCCCCCATGCAGCCCCCACACATAAAAAATGCTTCCGCTGCCCCTAGGTGACCGTGTCTCTCTGCACTAGCAGAGTGGGGTATGATTCAACAACCATTTGCCAAAATAAAAAAATATATATATGTATGGCAAGGTGACGTCTAGAAGGCACACAACCTTAGCTCAATCTCAATAGCATTAACTTGTGAATAACACAAGTTTAATATGTTCAAACTACACTAAATTTGACATCTGGCATCACTACCACATTGTGTAGATGCACACCAGATTTCGAGCAAAGTGTGTATGGGGCACACTATTAGTGATACATTTCAGAACAGAGAATGGTCCTTCATCTTCAAACAGGCTGTTAGTGTTCTCCTCCAGTTGTGTAGAGTTGCAGAAAGCATAGCTTAGCCTTCATCCTCCCAACCTACCAATCATGTGACTGCTAAGGCCTTGCTCGCAGGTGGAACTGGGTATGGCTGAACTATGTGTGAAACATAAGTAAAGGTCCACAAAAAGTTTCTCATGCAAAGTTTGGTCCACAGAAAACCAAAGGTGTTTCTTCTTCGACATCACTCCAAAGAACCTATTTTAACAGCAAAGCTCTGCAACTCGTACACAAAATCATCCTTCATACTTTATAGTGGCCAGCCCACTACACGGCCTCTCCCCTCTAATTAAACTCTAAAGGTTCATAAACATTTCCAGTACAGCACATAGGCCCTGCAAGAATAAAAAGCATTATGAACTGTCTCGGCGGCACAATGTGCATTAAAAAGTGCAGGAATAAAGCACGAGTCCTTATTGAAACTTTTAATGTGCACTTACCCAAAGCAGAAGACGAAAACAGGCAGAAATATAAATAAGTTTGGCACCGAGCGTCTGATGCTCTTGAACGGCTCTTTAATAATTCAGATCTCTCCTTTTAAAAAGGCGCGAGCGGCGGGTGGCACACAAATCAAAAGGCAGGGTCAGACTCTCAGACGTCCATTACAGCTCGATGTAGGATGGTGAGACCATCAGAGGATTGACGGGTGAGGTAATAAAGGCATAATAATAAAATAATATATAGGGAAATAGGTATTAAGCCGTGGCTTGAAAAGGACTTGACTGCATGACTAATCAGTTAATTAATCTGTAATGAGACTCTCTCTCTCTCTCTCTATTTAAAACAGCCATCATTTCAAACAGAAGCTTAAATGGCATTGCAGAATTGTAAGAGATTTTTTGTTTTGCTGTGTGAGCGATTGTGTGGAAGTTGATTATTTACAGATGATGATGACAGCATTTGTCACAGATTTTCCTCAATTTTTCCTCAGATAATTAGACCAATCAACATGAAGCATGGTGGTTACTTCCTTTCACACTAGTGCCCTCTATGGCTGGGGTGGCTCAGGTTACATGTTGAGCAATGGTTCAACCACCATTTGTTCAAAATAAACAAAAAACTCATTTATGGAGAAGCACACGCAAGCGAATACTGCTAAAATGTTGTGCTTCACTACAGAATATCTTGGCATGGTTGAAACCATTTACATCACTACTACATTCTTTGAAATTGCCCCAAATTTCATGGACTTGCGTCTGCACGATGACGCTGCAAGTGACTTTTTAATATCTACAAAAATGTATAATTGTGGAAATTTTGTTTTGTGACTCTTACATGTCTGTTTGACCAGTCAAATCTTTTCGGAGGTGGTAAAGGTAAAGGTGTATACATTTGACCTGGAGAGTTTACCGGAAGATCTGGCACAGTCATAAAACCAATGATAAACTTACAAGTTCAGTCGGAGCTTAAATCGATAGTTCACCCAAAAATGAAAATTTGATGTTTATTTGCATACCCCCAGGGCATCCAAGTCTAAGTCCATTTAAAAAAACATGTACAGACACGTCCAGATTACACCCCATGGCTCATGACGATACATTGATGTCTTAAGACATGAAACGATCAGGTTTTGTGAGAAACTGAACAGTATTTATATTCAGAAGTAAAAAATGATATAAATACTGTTCAGTTTTTCACAAAAACTAATCGTTTCGTGTCTTAAGACATCAATGTGTAATCTGGACTTGTGCATGTTTCTTTTATTTTGAAAGGTCTGACGCCCATCCACTTCCATTAAATGATTACCAGACTGCTACGGCTAAAGCTAATAATCT
>JBBKCR010050857.1:0-10812 GCA_037577295.1 Ladigesia roloffi | reverse complement strand
ATTTTCTTCTCCCAGAAAATAACCTGTAGTCTTTTTTCAAAACACAAACAGTATTCAACTTCTGGATGTTCATAAATCTGAAAGGAATGAAATTGTCCTAATACTTCATGCTTACAGAAAGTATCTCTATCAGTGTACTTTTTTATTCTAATAAAATATCTTTTGTGCTTGCAGAATCACTAGAGTGCAAGCCATATGGTTATGACACTTAGTTGAATATTTGTTATGTTCAACGTCCTTGACAGTCTGTCCTTCTCCCTTGGTGAGCATTGCCACCAGGAGGTTAAAGGTCAGAAGACCCCACGTCCTTGACAATCTGTCCTTCTCCTGTGGCGAGCGTTGCCACCAGGAGGTTAAAGGTCAGAAGACCCCACATCCTCCTCAGGCTGAAGCACTCAGGAAACTCAAAATGTGTGTTTCCCACTACGACAGCAAATCCCGCTCTAGGTGACCCTTGATTGTCCCTGCAAGCAGATCCATCTATAAATAAAATCCAAATTTTTACACCCTTGTAGTTTCTTTTCCAGAAAATTCTGGAAATTCTGGCGGCGATACAGCGTAGGGGAACGTGAGCTGTTGGCCATCAAGTGGGCTCTGGAAGAATGGCGTCATTGGCTTCAGGGCTGCCATGACCCATTCCTGGTCTGGACGGACCACCAAAACCTCATAGGCATCCAGCATGCGAAACAACTGAACCCCCGGCAGGCGTGGTGGGCCTTATTCTTTGAACAGTTTAAGATGAACATCTCCTACCGTCCGGGGTCGGAGAACGCCAAGGCCGCTGCTCTCTCTAGAGTTCACCAGGACCACGAACCCCAGAAGGAACCTGCGCCTATCATCCCGGGTGGTCTCATTATTTCACCCCTCCGGTGGGAGTTGGAGGACAGAGTACGCCAGGGGCAGGCCTTAGAGCCCACACCGAATAACACCCCTGCTGGACGCCTCTTTGTCCCCACACCTCTGTGGACTGAGGTTCTCCAGTGGGGACACTCGTCTGCCGTCGCTGGTCATCCTGGGGTCAACCGCACCACCTCGCTTATTCAACGCGCCTTTTGGTGGCCTAGGATGGCTGTGGACATCAAGGGATTTGTAAAGGCTTGTGCAGTGTGTGCCAGGGCCAAAACTTCAAATCAACCTACTCTGGGACCTCTTCGCCCTCTACCTGTTCCTCGTTGTCCCTGGTCACATGTCGCCTTGGACTTCGTCACGGGTCTTCCGGATTCCAACGGCAAGCCTGTTATTATGACCATCGTGGATCGGTACTCCAAGGCCGTGCACCTGGTTGCTCTTTCGGGGCTCCCCTTTGCTAAACTCAGCTCAGTTGGTGATTGAACACGTAGTCCATTTGCATGGGTTCCCCAAGGACATCGTCTCAGACAGAGGGCCCCAGTTCGTGGCCAGGTTCTAGAAGGCCTTCTGCCGTCTGATCGAGGTCTTGTGCAGCCTCTTCTCTGGATACCATCCTCAGACCAACGGTCAGACGGAATGGACCAATCAACAACTGGAGCGCTTCCTCTGTTGTTTTGTCGCTGACAGACAGCGCTCCTGGGCCCGCTACCTCATTTGGGCTGAGATGTCCCATAACACTCTCACTTATTCTGCCACTGGTATGAGCCCTTTTGAGGTATGCTACAGTTTCCAACCTCCGATGTTTGACCATCAGGAGCCGGAGGTTGACGCACCGACGGCCCAACAATTGGTCCGTAGGTGTCGACGGGGATGGGATTGTGCCCGATGAGCCATCATCAAGGCCAATCAGCGCTATTCCAACCAGCACCTCCGTTGACACCCTCCGGGACGATTGTTCCACGTAGGTGACAGGGTCTATTTATTTACTCAAAACCTCCGTCTGCGTACTGAGTCCCAGAAGTTGTCACCCAGATTCATTGGCCCTTACAGGATTGCTCACCGGATTAACCCTGTCACCTTTCGGCTACAGCTGCCTGCTTATCTGCTGATCCACCCAGTGTTCCATCACTCTCAGTTGAAACCGGTGTTCACCTCCCCCTTGGCTCCTGCTGCACTGGAACCCCCTCCAACTCGGATCATTGACATTGGTCCTGCTTATACCGTCCGCAGGATCCTGGACTTGCGACGCCGGGGTTGTGGCACCCAGTATCTCGTCGACTGGGAGGGCTACGGCCCGGAAGAGCGGTCTTGGGTTCCGGGTCGGTTCATCTTGGACCCAGCTCTTATTCAGGACTACCGTCGCCGGGTATCCTCTCGTCCTGGACCGTCTGGAGTCGGTCCTCATGGGGAGGGTACTGTCACATGCATGACCAGGTGACACGTCAAGGTCAAGGGGAACGAGCGTGTCACACTCTATAAACAGGAAGTGGGAGCTTCCTTTTTGCTCTGGCATTGAGTCATTCGCCCAGACCTGAAGACCTCATCGAATTGTTAGTTTGGTTGTGCATGATTGTGAATGTCAGTTCCTGGTGGGAACTCATCTCTGTGTTTAGAGCGTTCATAGACCAAAGTGCGTGATTCACCTGCTCTCCCGCTACACTCTGCACTTGAGCACTCCCATCACGCTACGAGGGCGAAATTGCTCGCAGGTAAGTCCTCTCTTTCATTTTCCCTTGTGAAACACAGTTCATCTCCACACAGTTCATATTCACAGTTCATCTCCACACAGTTAATCTCCTCAGAGTTCATCTCCTCAGAGTTCACCTCCAGTCAGTTCATCTTCTCATAGTTCATCTCCACAGAGTTCATCTTCTCATAGTTCATCTCCACAGAGTTCATCTCCTCAGAGTTAAACTCCTTAGAGTTAATCTCCACACAGTTAATCTCCAAACAGTTCATCTCCACAGAGTTAATCTCCACAGAGTTCATCTCCCAGTTCATCTCCACACAATTCATCTCCTCAGACTTCATCTCCACACAGTTCATCTTCTCACAGTTCATCTCCTCAGAGCTCATCTTCACACAGTTCATCTTCTCACAGTTCATCTCCACACAGTTCATCTCCTCACTGTTCATCTCCACACAGTTCATCTCCTCAGAGTTCATCTCCTCAGAGTTCATCTCCACACAATTAATCTCATCAGAGTTCATCTCCTCACAGTTCATCTCCTCAGAGTTCATCTCCATACTGTTCATCTCCTCAGACTTCATCTTCTCAGGGTTCATCTCCACACAGTTAATTTCCTCAGATTTAATCTCCTCACAGTTAATCTCCACACAGTTAATCTCCACACAGTTAATCTCCTCAGAATTAATCTCCAGAGGGTTCATCTCCACACAGTTCATCTCCACACAGTTCATCTCAGAGTTTATTTCCTCAGAGTTCATCTCCACACAGTTCACCTCCTCACATTTAATCTCCACACAGTTAATCTCCACACAGTTCATCTCCACACAGTTCATCTCAGAAATTATTTCCTCAGAGTTCATCTCCACACTGGTCATCTCCTCAGACATTATCTCCTCAGAGTTCATCTTCTTAGGGTTAATCTCCACACAGTTAATCTCCAAACAGTTAATCTCCGCATATTTATTCTCCAGAGTTCATTTCCACACAGTTCATCTCCACACAATTCATCTCCTCAGAGTTCATCTCCTCACAGTTCATCTCCTCACAGTTCATCTCCTCAGAGTTCATCTCCACACAGTTCATCTCCTCAGAGTTCATCTCCACAGAGTTCATCTCCACACAGTTCATCTCCTCAGAGTTCATCTCCACACAATTCATCTCCTCACAGTTAATCTCCACACAGTTCACCTCCACACAGTTCATCTCAGAGTTTATTTCCTCAGAGTTCATCGCCACACAGTTCATCTCAGAGTTTATTTCCTCAGAGTTCATCTCCACACAGTTCATCTCCACACAGTTCATCTTCACACAGTTCATCTCAGAGTTTATTTCCTCAGAGTTCATCTCCATACTGTTCATCTCCTCAGAGTTCATCTTCTCAGGGTTCATCTCCACACAGTTAATCTCCTCAGATTTAATCTCCTCACAGTTAATCTCCACACAGTTAATCTCCACACAGTTAATCTCCTCAGAGTTCATCTCCACATGGTTCATCTCCTCACATTTCATCTCCTCACAGTTGATTTCCTCAGACATCATCTCCTCACAGTTCATCTCCACACAGTTAATCTCCACACATATTATCTCCTCAGAGTTTATCTCCTCAGAGTTTTTAATAGAAAATAAAACGCTGGAACGCTCCCCCAGGTCTGGAATTTAGTGCAACCTTTAAACTTAATTCCACTGTGGAATTTAATACAGAGTGGTTTCCTACATGTAAACATTCAGAGGGCCATTAGGGTTGACAGGTGGGTTCGGCTAGTGAATACGATGCTGTATTTGTGTTGGAGACCTCTGGTTCCATTCCCCACCACTGTTAAAAACATGATCCAGTACCTGCGAGACAGAAGTCAGTTCTTATTAAATGACAGTAACAGGGCTGAAATTATTAGGACAGACAATAAAATGATTGGCAGTAACAGGGCTGAAATTAACAGGACTGACAGTAACAGGGCTGACAATAACAGGACTGACAGTAACAGGAACGACAGTAACAGGACTGACAGTAACAGGATTAACAGTAACAGGACTGAGACTAACAGTAACAGCGTTGACATTAACAGGACTGACAGTAACAGGACTGACAGTAACAGGACCAACAGTAACGGGACTGAGAGTAACAGGACATTCACACACACACACACACACACATGCACACACAGACACACATACACACACACACACACACACACACATACACACACTTACACATACAGTGAAAACAAATAATGTTCCTTCAGGACCATGGAGCAACAGAACAGGACAGAACAGAGAACAGAACAGGACAGGACAGGACAGAACAGAACAGGACAGGACAGAAAAGAACCAAAAAAATGCTAAACGAAGTTTAACAGCAATAAATATGATTGTACAAATAAATCAGGACAGAGACGAGAGAGTAATAGGGGTGGAGGTAGCTCAGTGGGTAGGACACTTGCCTCTGGACCTTGAGGTCCTGGGTTCAAATCCTACCCCTAGCACAACCACTGGGTCCCTGAGCAAGACCCTTAACCCCAAGTTGCTCCAGGGAGACTGTCCCCTGTAGTTAGAACTGGAAGTCGCTTTGGATAAAGGCGTCTGCTAAATGCCGTAAATGTAAATGTAAATGTAAGTAATGAAAGAACTGTGATCATCCATGAAAAGGGCTGGTGCTCCAGAAATGCTCCTGAAGATTGGGAGCCATGGAGGGTTGGTGACAACTTTTGTGGAAAAATTGACAAAATTAGATTTGGACCCGCCCTCCTGGTGAAACCGGACCACACGTGGGATCATTCCAGTTGGGGAACTCGAGGATCACAGGACGAGATGAACAGTGAGAACCTTCCACTCTTACAACACCAGTGTGGACAGAACAAGAGAAGAATGTAGAACGAGCATGATCTACAGAATATAATCAGTGTTGGGCAAGTTACTTCTGTACTGGGTTATTACTTGTTACTGTCATTTCACAGTAATTCTTTACATTACAATATTATTGTATTTAAAATGTAAGGCATTACTATTGCATTACTTAAAAAATTGCTGGAAATATGGATTTGGCGTGTAAATAAAGCTCATGATGCTCAATTAGCTCATAACACATCCAGTGGAAGGTGACAGTAATATCTGCTGTTAGATTTCCCGTTAGGTTCACTCATCTCTAGGGTGCCCAGATTTGGGATTGTGAAGAAGAGGACGCCTTAGCGGGACTTTTTTACCAGCAGGGCTGGTCCCGGCGGGTGTTAGATGTTTAATGCAGGCAACAGCCATTCTGGACTTTTAGGTTCTGAGAGATGCCCATAATGTGACGAATGTTTAGGAAGCTCAAAATCCCAAAGGATTCTAAACTTCCAGCCGGATGTGGGACGCAGTTATTTCTCCGGTTTTTATTTTCTTCTTCACGTCTTCAAGCTCCATGTTGTACTTTAAGCTCTGCACAGTACAACACAGCAGGAATGTGTGCCAGTGGCAGGAGCTGGAGCGCTGCTGTACATGACACGCAGCAATTAAATTTTCCTAAAAAATTCATGTAATTATAACGTTGGCAGAGCTCCTCAAACAAATAGGCTAATTAAATAATGATTTAAAAAATGTAATGCTTTATCACGGCCCGACCCGGCCTGGCCCGAGGACAGCGGCAGGAAATATCGACCCGACCCAACCCGCGGGCATAGAATCTAAACTCTACTCTACAGTAATTAGTCACTTTTGTAACACGTTACTCCCAACACTGAATATAATATACAATTTAACAATGTAATCTAAAAAGAGCACACTGTATAAAAATACAAATGCAGTTCCACTGTAATGGGGATCATCAGTTGCAGTTTTGTTTTTTCTGAGAACTTAACTAAAAATTGTTGGCCGAATCTCCCTCACTAATGTGGAAATACAGAAATCCTCCATATTTTTTTTTCTTTTGTGACATCAGGGCCTTGTCCGCCAAGCTACCTCGTCTTCATGCTGGGTTGCTAAGCACCACCCAAACATAAACTACCAGCACGAGGATGAGGGGGCATGGCCATAGAAACCCCGATGTCACAGCATTTTTTGTGGCAATTTATAATTTTGAATGTTTTTAGTGCTAAATTATTAAGAAAAAAATTCACTTATTTTGTAACATATATAGTAACATAATTTTATCTACATTTCTCTATAAAAAATCACTAGGCACCTTGGAACAGGGAAATACCATTGCACTCAGACACAGGAGGTTTGAATGTCAGGGGTTGTTATTTATTTCTGATTGGCTGCTGCCCGGTGTTGCTGCAGTCAAGAATTTCCCCCGTGGAGCTTCTCGAGTGTTCTCATGTTTTTAATTCTGTTCTTCTTAAAGCCTGAATTTAAATTGCTGTAAATTAAATGAGTTAAAATGAAAATTAAATAAGAAACTGTGCTGCATGAGTTACAGTCCAGTCTATATAGGGGGAACATCAGAATTTACATTCAAGCACTCTAGAAATTAAATAGTTTTGGAAGCATATTTAGGGTTTACTCTATAAAAATATATAGACATAAATCAGTTTGTGTGTGTATATATATGGGGGCTCCTCGGTCTGAGACACTCGACTTATGACATTTCAAGATGATAACATTCAATCCCATAGCCAGACAGGATGTGCCTGGAAGAAGAATAAACGATTTGCACAGAATATGCAGTAATGTGGCGCAAGAGTAATGGAGTTGGCGTCTCTGGACTGTTAAAATTGTTTTATTTTGTCATATTTTACTCATTTTTTGTCATTTTCATTTACTGCAGTACAGTGAACAAGTTCAGTATGTGTCTGTATTTATCCTTTTTCTGTGGCTCAGTGTTAATGTTCGGAGTCAGGATCGGTAGGTAACTCAGACCAGGGTGTGTTTCGACACCAAAATTCAGTTTACTTCACTGTCGCCAGAACAAATCTGTGTTGTAACTCATGGACCCCCTGTTGATGTATTTATATACGCATTGGAGTTTGAATGTTCCCTCACAGAGGCCCATTTTCCTGCAGAATTTATTTCCAACCTGCATTTCACACACTAGTCACCGTCATCCAAACTGACACTAATGCACAGGACCCCGTCAGCGCCCTTCTGAAGTTACAGGGCTGATGGTTTTGAGAAGATTTAGCCACGATTCACATCTCTGAAGCTTTCTGAGTTTATTACAGTGAACCTACAGTCAGAACAAGCAAGTCTGAAATCTCCAAGTTGTAGTGATATTTATCGTCCACTAGATAGTGCTGGCTGATTCCAAACGAATGTGGTGGAGGAAATTACTCAGCGATGTGAGATTCTGGATGTTTGAGGCACGAATGCAGAACAGCTTACATTCAAACTCAAACTTTTACAAACAACTCAATCTTCAAAATGTGTTTCAGTCTGTGGTTTTCTAGAGAACTGGAAAGTAATGTATTCTGGCTTATCTCTTTCAGTGAGGGTGATGAACAGGAGGTCAGAAAACAGCTCCTCCAATCAGAATCCAAAACTTACAAAAAATTGTTTATCTCCAGAAACTACAGAAGACATTTACATTTTCACGTGAAATAAAAATAACATGTTCAAATCTGAGCAACGTATTCAGACTGTTGAAGAAACATTCACTTTATGCACAAATTGTTTGTTTTGCACCTCATGTCACAGGATATGATACTAGAGAGCACCTAACACTATGAAACAAAATGTACTTAAAATTCACTTTACTCTATTTAAACCTGAAAATATGCCTAACAACTTAATTTGAATTAAGTGGCCATTCATTTGTAATCCAATCCCTTAATTTTACCTTAAAAAGTGATTTAAATATGAGTGTGAAAACCTCTTAATCCTAAACATAAGGTGCTTTTTTTAGGAGGTTCGGGGCAAATTTTGAAGAGAGGGAAATATTCAGTACTTTTTATCCTTTAATTAGCCTTAATCTGTGCACTCCTCATTAATTTTCCTTATTTTCCTGGAAATTAAAGAATGAATTAAGGTCATTTTAAGGGGTAAAATTAGGGGTTTTGGTTTCATAATGTAAAGCAAATTAATGTGTGTCTAATAAGGCCTGGGTAACATGATGACACTTTACTGTGGTAAATTAAATCAGTGTGTAATTTGAGTGTGTTGTGGTTATTGCCTGGTTATATGATAACTTCATGAAAGATTTAGACCCATTATAGGCTGTGTATAAACAACACCCAGTTTATATGATGGTGGGGACTCAAGCCAGTGATGGGTGTCTGGGTTTGGGATGTTTCAGAGTGTCACGGATGGGGGGGTTAGTCCTCATCCGTGATTTACCTCGGGGTTTCTCAGGCAGGAAACGCAAGACAAGGGAACCAGGATCCATGGTGAACAGGGAATTTATTTAAACTCAAACAAAACGGAGACAAAAGCCCCCGCGCCTCTCTGCGTCCCCTCCTCATTGTCCTTGATGCTGGGGCCGTTTCCCTCCAGCCCAGGAGATGCAGTCATGGACTGCAGGGCATTGCCCTCGACCCGAAGTCCAGGTCCCTCCCACAGGGACCCCACTGAGTCCAGTGTGGTGCTACCACCACCTGGCAGGCCTTCGGCCGGCAGGGTGCTCACTGTCCATGAGTCCAGGCAGTGTGGCTCCTGCCCTTTCGAGCACCCTGCACCGGCAGGCCTACTGTCCCACACTGGGGACTGAGAGACATGCTCCTTCTCTCCCCTTTGCTGCCCCTCACCTTCTCCGGAGGGCAGTGCGGAATGCCCTTGGTGTCCCTCAACTCCTGGGCTGTCTGCCCTTCCGGTGGGCAGCATGGGTGGACCAGACACTCCAGGGGGCCCCTCCAGCATCGTGGCCACCCACGCCAGCCCCCACCCTGCCACCCTATGGCCACTACTCCCACCCAAAAAATACATGCTTATTTTTTCCCTCGTCAGGGGCTGGCTGGGTCAGGGTTGGCTGGAGCAGGCCCCGCAGGGGCTGGAGCAGCAGAATCAGGGCTGGCTGGAGCAGGGCCGGCTGGAGCAGGGCCGGCTGGAGCAGGGCCGGCTGGAGCAAGGGCGCGCAGGAGCAGGGCGCGCAGGAGCAGGGCGCGCAGGAGCAGGGCGCGCAGGAGCAGGGCGCGCAGGAGCAGGGCTGACGGGGACTCCTGCTTAGCTTCCCAAAAACCCCACTAACCAGGCCACAGCCAGGGACACAGACGTGACAGGCACAGGGTGAACACCCGGGACTGGAACACCCGGGACTGGAACACCCGGGACTGGAACACCCGGGACTGTGGTCACCGGAGCAGGAGCCAACGCAGCAGGGGCTCGCTGAAGCTGGAGACACGCCAGACTCTCGTTTGTCACCGGGATGCGGAACTCCAGCTTCGCCACGAGGTCTGGCCTGGCGTCCCTGATGGGCTGGAGATGCTCCAACAGCTCCTGTGCCTGCGAGATGCGGAGCTCCAGCTCCGCCGCAAGTTCTTTCCACTCCAGCTCTGACTCGTTCTTGTGCTGCGGCAGCTCCTTCGCGGGCCGAGACGGCTGGAGCTCCGTCACTGGGCGAGGCAGCAGCAGCTCCGTCGCGGGCCGAGGTTGGGGCAGCTCCGTCGTGTGTACTTGGCCGCCCACTCATTCAGGGCGTCATTCCACTCCCGGACCTCTCTCTCCTCTTCAACGGAGAGCTTGTGATTAAGCTCTGTGCATCTGTCACGAATGGGGGGGTTAGCCCTCATTCGTGATTTACCTCGGGGCTTTTCAGGCAGGAAACGCAAGACAAGGGAACCAGGATCCATGGTGACAAGGGAATTTATTTAACTCAAACAAAAACAGAAACATAAACTGGCTCGAGGACCATCAGACTGATTCAAAACACTAAACACTAGGACAAGAAACACAAGGAAAGTGAGGCGATGCACAGAGAAAGTGTGACTGAAACAAACCAACTTAAATACAGGGGCTAACGGGACATAAACAAGGGGCAGGTGAAACTAATAATTTTAAAAATTAGCCACCGTTACATTTTCCTCCTTTAAAATTGGGTGCGTCTTATATTCCGGAGCGTCTTATACAGCGAAAAATACAGTATATTCAATTTGTTTTTACTAACAGCAATGGCTATGTATATATATTGGGGTGGAGCCGAATACAAATACGGTATTCGTAAAGGCACAAATATCATGTTTTTTACGAATACGGTATTCGGACAAATACTTTAAAAATATTTGTAATCGGGAAACAAACCCCGCCCCTAGGGATTATTGTAATGGTCTCCTTACTGGCCTTCCCAAGAAGACCATGAGACAGCTGCAGCTCATCCAGAACGCTGCTGCCAGGATTCTGACTAGAACCAGAAAATCTGAGCATATCACACCAGT
>JBBKCR010050836.1:0-10813 GCA_037577295.1 Ladigesia roloffi | reverse complement strand
TACACACACACAGCTGATCTACACACACACAGCTGATCTACACACACACAGGGGATCCACACACACACAGCGGATCTACACACACACAGCGGATCTACACCCACACAGCGGATCTACACACACACAGCTGATCTACACACTTCTGTGTTTACCGATCCGGTTGTGTTTGTTCACCTGTTCGGACCCTCATCCGCACGAACACACCTGCGGATCAGTCCTGGCCCGGAGAGACACAGGGACACAGGAGGGACAGGGCACAGGGAAAGAGGAGACAGATAGAGATAAATGAGGAGAAATACACATAAATATAAATCCAGACTAACTATAGGTAAATATAAAGAATGACCGTAGGTAAATGCAGACTAATGTAGAATAGAGTGTGAGAGTAGATATAGACTGAATAATGCACATCAAGGGAAACTGACTGCAGGACAATACATATTCAGACTGACTGTACATATAGGTAGTTATAGATATATACTGACTGTAGATATAAGTAAATATAGATATATACTTACTGTAGATATAATTAAATATAGATATATACTTACTGTAGATATAAGTAAATATAGATATATACTGATTGTAGATATAAGCAAATATAGATATATACTAACTGTAGATATAAGTAAATATAGACGCATACTGACTGTAGATATAGGTAACAACACACTGTAAACATAGATAGAGGATATACCACAGAAACATAGACTGTAGACATAGGTAAATATAGCTATATAATGCTTGTAAATATAGATACATATAAATATAGACTGTAGTTATAGGTAAATATAGCTATAAAAGTACTGTAGAAACAGGTAAATCCATATATATATATATATATATATATACTGACTGTCTGTTAATATAGCCACATACTGACAGTAGATATAAGTAAATACAGACATATACTGACTGTCGGTTAATACAGATACACACTAACTGTAGATATAGGTACATATAGATATATTAAGTCTGTAAATAAAGGTAAATTTTGTAAATAACGGTAAATATAGCTGTAAACTGACCGTCTGTAACTCCCTCCGCTGTTCAGATCCAAAAGCTGTCTGCGCGTGCACTCCGCTTCGGTGACATCATCACCGCGCGCCCGGACCGGGAGGGAGGAGTTTAACAATAACAAAAACGGAAAATTTAAGTTTACACATGAAACATTAATATTAAATATTAAACTCTTAAAATAAAATATTACATCATCACCTTTTCGGTCCGGTACCGACTCTGAAGCACTAACCCGCGATCCGTTAATACGGACCTCCAGATCGCCCCCTTCCGTCCACCTGGACACAGGTGTTAGTGTTATATTTATTGTTAGTTTTAGTAATAATATTGTCAGTACCATTATTATTAGTAGTAGCAATAATAATAGTATTATTAATGCTAGTTGTTGTAGTAGCATAATTATTATTAGTATTAGTAGTAGCAGTAGCATCACCATATTCTAATCGTCATTATGTTTATTAATATCGTTTTATCAATATATAGTGCTTGTAGGAGTATCATTGTTGTTGGTAGTGGTAGTTAATAATACTCATGAAAATAATAATTATTATTATAGCTATTTAAGATTCAAAGGTAAACAACACAAAATAACCACAAAGACAAAAGACTAGGGGGTTCAAATTATTTATTAAATTATTTAATTATTACAAGCTAATTAATCTACATTTTAAGCCGCAGTTTAAGACAAGGCACATACAAGCACAGGCATCAGAAGCACTTTAATGGGTCTGGAGGCTCCATGTATACGAGGCATCTCCAGCCCCAATTATAACCTAGAACTAACAATAACACAAATCACACTATTCCTCCAGTACAGTTTAAAAAAAAACACTATGCCACAGGTTACCCCCCTCTCCCTTCTGTTCAGACGCCCCTAACTCCAATGATACAATAATTCTTTATTGGATTAAAGAGTCACTACAGCATGCGATTAATCAGCGTTATGTTTCTGTGATCAGTTTTTACAAATTAACATGTAAATCCAAGAAAACTACAAAAACACATTATTAATTTAATTCAGCAAATTAAAATATTTTCTTAAAAAATACTAAGATATTTTTTCAAGAACTGAACAAGTTACTGCTGTTCCTGGTAAATCCGGAGAGTTCTGCCTTTTGTACACTTTATTTTGAGAAATGCGCTCACTGTTGTGCAAAATTAATAATGATTTGAGAAATGCGACTGCGAAAAAGTGTAATCAGAATCAGTAATCAGAATCAGTTTTCTAACGATAACCAATATAATAAATTATATGTATACATATTGTGTGACACTTGTTTCACATTTCTGAATTAGCAATGTTAAAAATAATTTCACAGTGAGCTACATGAAAATTAAAACTGTGTGTGTAAATGTTTGATTCTAATGAACTTCCAAACTATTTATCTACTCATCCGGTCAGTATCTACTCTTCCAACCTTCCATCTACTTATCCATCTATCTATCTCTCTATCTACCCACTCATCCATCCACAATCTATTAATTTATCCATGCTGAACTCTTTGTCTATCTGTCTCCTTTTCGATCTGTTCATCCCTCCCTCCTTCCCTGTGGGAGCTCATGGTTCTGTCACAGATGGTGATTTTACTCTGTTTTTAAGGTTTCCTGTCCAAGAAGGCATCGAGCTGCAGTAGGTCAAGAGGAACAAGTGAGGTTTCACTTCAGAGTCAGACACTAATACTTCACACCTTCAGAGCAATAAAGACTCTCTTCAGCCTCTGCACCACAAAGGCTGTGTGTGACTTTCATTACTGAATTACTGCATTACTGCATCACCTGAATCTCAATCAAAGCTCATGAGAACCTGCTCCTGCTCGTCCGAGCTCAGACCTTATCTTCAGAAGCGTCTCGCCTCAGGTGGGACTGGAGATGAGTGTGGTTTTACTTCCGTTAAGGCTTAGCTGACTGTGAAAACACGCCAGAGCTCAAGTGAACACCATGCTTTCGTCTTCTTTGTTCATCTGCATCGGTAAGTTCTGTTTAAATTCATCTTCAAATCATAACAATGACACGGATGAAACAAAAGCAGACCCATGTGACTAAACAAGTCAGGAGTCATTTCTGAAAAATTTAAGTTCCTGTAAGATTCTCGCTCTGGGTAGTTTGGGCCCCTCAAATGTTTAATTCTTCTTAAAAAATAAAATTATTGTTAAAACGCCTTCATTCTAAACTCAACACTTGAGAAATGTAGGTTTTAGATTTTTCTACCAGATGATGTGATTTGTCCATTTTTTGCCAAGCGAGCAATTTTATATAACATTTTATTCTAGGAAATTCGGCCAAACATTGATAAATGACATAATCTGGAAGAAAACACAAAAAATTACATTTCTCAAGTGCTGAGTTTAGAATGAAAGTGTTTTAACCTAAATTGTGTGATTTAACTTTAAATAACATGGAATTAAAAACTGTAGTTTCATGGGATTCTATTGGCCAGAAGTGTCACGAGGGAGTTGAGTGTAACAGTTAGAAGTGTGGAGGTTATTATCGACATACACTACTCACAGTTAGGGTTAAGGATATTAGGGACATTATTTACAGGAGTGCTTTTCCTATTTGCTCTGATTTTGAATGAAATAAGTAAAAGTTCCCTTTTGATATTACTAATACTGTTTAAGCAGAAACACCATTTTCATTAGTTTATTATTTATTACCCCAGAAATGGATGATCTCAGTACCGGGTATTTAAACCATTTGCCACAGTGATGGTTGGACAGCAGCGTCTCCTGCTCCTCACTCGCCTCATGATGTTGTTCTTATTCGAAGCTCCACTCTTCCACAAGTCCTACACACAGATCTGCAGGTCAAATTGGGGGGGTTATGATCATCCAGTCTCTGCTTCAGCTGGTCTCAGACCTGCTCTATGGGCCAGACCATATAAGGCACTTCCTGAAGCCAAGCTGGGACAGTTCAAGGTTATGATGGAAAATTGTTTGGTATATGGTTATGATAGAAGACAGTATGGTATACGGTTACGATAGAACACTGTTTGGTATAAGGTTATGATAGAAGACTGTACGGTTTACGGTTACGATAGAAGACTGTTTGGTATACGATTATGATAGAAGACTGTATGGTAAATGTTTATGATTGAGTTGTGTTCTCATTTCATACGGCTCCTTGTGCTCCGAAACAAGGACAATTAGTTTATCTATCGGCATCGTCTCCATTTTTTCTTGTTGGTCTTGTTGTTTGGAAACCACAGGTCTTGCTACTCACTTTTCATTGGTCAGCAGTCAAAAAGACGCTTCACGTAGGGCATTTTTTTCAGAAGAGTTATACTTTTTCAACTTGAAAAGACTATCAGGGCGTTTTTGAAAAGACGGCAGACTTCGCAGGGTTATAATGTAAAACAGACGCTGGAGATTTGTAAAAAGATGCCAAGAGTGAATGTCCCCTAAAGCGTCTTTTTGATATTGCCACCAGTGATGCACTGGAAACAATGAAAAATGAGGAAGAGACAGTTCTTGGTCAAGCGGCGCTGAGACGTTTTGTCATACAGCATGGACAGAAGGTCCAGAGGGTTAAATAGTTCTGTCACACTAATTTCCATAAAACCCCTTTAAGATAAAGCCGGGGTAAGTACCTGTTGTGGTTGTGGTTTGGGGCTGGTGGAGTGAGTCCTGCTGCTCAGCAGCTGCTTATTCAGGCCAGAGGGGCTCAGACTAACCGCAGGCTGATAACAGGCTGCAGTCTGTGGTTTCTGGACTGACCCGCTTCTTCTCATCCTGTCAACAGCAGCGAGGCTTGTTTTGTCGCTGGTGTCTCTGGTGGCCCTGAATGAGACAGAGGTGGAGCTGGGGGGTAGCGTGACTCTGGCCTGCAACATGTCCTACCACCACGAGATCAACTGGGTGAAGCTGGACCAGGAGCCCGGGCTGCAGACGCTGATGGTTCTGGGCCTGAAAAATGACGGTGCCCTGTCGGTGGCCTGGAACTCCAACGAGAGCCGCTTCCAGGGCTGCGTGGTGGATCGCTTCATCGGCCTGAGGATCTTCAGTGTGTCAGACGAAGATCTGGCAACGTACTTCTGTGCCGTCTCCATAGGAAACCGCATGGAGTTCGGAGAGGGAATCCGACTGTTGGGTCAGAAACACCACCCTTTATATCACACCAGGATTTAGACCAGGACAAAACCAGGACTTAGACCAGGACTTAGACCAGGCTCAGACCAGGACTTAGAAAAGGACTTGGACCAGAACTCGGGCCAGGACTCAGACCAAGACTTAGACCAGCGTTTAGACCAGAACTTAGACCAGCGTTCAGACCAGGACTAAACCAAGACTAAACCAGGGCGTAGACCAGGACTAAACCAGGACTTAGACCAGGACTCAGACCAGGACTCAGACAAGGACTTAGAATAAGACTTAGACAAGTGTTAAGACCGGAGTTCAAGTTAAGCCTGAGACTTAGACCAGTGTTTAGGTTTAATGTCCCTAATCTACTCTGTTTTGTCATTTTCAGCCAAAGGGCAGCCGTGGCATCCTCCATGTGATCAAGGTAACATTTCACCTCATTGCGCAACAACGCGTTTCTAAAAACAGTTTCCTAAAACCCTCAAACTAGAACAGAGCAGCGATAACAGGCCAGAGAGGTGGCTGCCGCTCGCACTCAGAACCAGAAATCCTTATTGATCCTGGAGGAATATGTTTGTTCAGTCTCGGGTCTCTGAAAAGCACGAGATTCTACCTCTGCATTTAAACCCATCCACCAAAGTGGAATTCGAACCCGCGATTTCCTTTATTTATATTATAAATTAATCCCAACATAGAGACAAACGTCTTTCTGAGAAAAATAGAAATGTGCGGACACAGCAGACACCCTGCTCTAATCCAACATGGGGGAGGCCATGGTTGCATCTGTGTTAGATTGCGTCATCACAATCATTACATCATCATCACTGTACTCTTTCTTAATATATAAACTCTATTTATTAATATTCATTTTCAGTCTTGGTTCTCTGGGTGTTTCTGGTTCCTCCCAGTTCATTGTTGCCTCCCTCTGACGCCGATTTATCAGCACTGAACTCCTCCATCTGCTTCTGTAGATCAGATTTTCCACTTTTCAGATTTTCAGCCGCAGTTACAGGAGGAATTACCCTGAACAGAACTCTGTTCTGTTTTTTTTTTCTCCAGTTATTATCATTATTATCAGGGGCATAGCACATCAGGGTGGGGGTGGGGGGATTTTATATTGTATTAAATTCATTACATTGTATTTATAATTTGGCATCCCCCTCTTTTGGAAAGCTTAATATGCCAGTGATTATTATAATCGTAAATATTGTCATAATCATCATCACCATCCTTATTGATCTTATTTGTATTATTATTCTCGTTATCACCATGGTTACCGTCCTAACGTCAGTATTATGATCCTATATCATTGTTATAGACATTGTTTTTTATATTAATATTGTCATAGTATCATATTCAATATTATTATTACATCATCAGCACTGTACTCTCCCTCAGTATATAAACTCTTATCTATGTTTATATATGGGTACAGTCACGGCCGAAGCTTTTAAGAATAGCAAAAATTCCTTTTCACAAAGTTGCTTCAGTTTTATGATGGCAAATAATCTCCCGAATGTTGGAAAGTGATCAGATGAGCTGCAGTCCGTTGCAAAGTCCGTCTGTGTTTGTGTGAGTTTGAGTGGTGTGTGAGTCAGAAGGAGATTTCTGTTCTGTTTTTGTTTCCACTGTTCCAATGCTGGTGGTTTCACAGTCCTTTGATGTTCTCAGTATCCTGTGACCTTTCATTGCTACTTTCTTTTCGTCTTCAGTGCCAGATGCCTCCAGTGGGGCCGAGGCCTCGTGTCTGTCCCGCATGCTGGTGGGCGGGGCCCTGAGCTGCGGCCTGCTGGTCCTGGCGCTGACGCTCGCCGCCGTCCACATCAAGACCAGCACCTGGAGTACGAGGCGAGAGGGGGGAGGGCGCTGATCCACATCCAGCCAGGACTTAGACCAGGACTAAACCAGGACTCAGACCAGCACCTGGAGGAAGAGGCGAGAGGGGGAAGGGCTCTGATCCACATCTGGACTCAACATCAGAATCAGAATCGTTTTATTTGGCCAAGTATATGTGTGCGCATATACAGGGAATTTGGTTCCAGTTGATGGCGTCTCACAAGCATAAAATCACAACAATATAAACATTCTAAATCTTATTTACAGTAAAGTACAGAATTACAGTATAAGTGTCCATAAAGTGCAATTACATCATGGTTACATCATGGTTTGTGTACATAATCTCATAAAATACTGCTCGTATTGTCATCCTCTCTGTTCCTAATCCTGTTACACAGGTTACCGCTGCTGAACTGTTGATGTTCATTATCAAGTTTATTATTGTTTGTGGATGAGACATTGTGTGAAACTGTGAGAATTTCATATTCACCATCATTATAATCATCATCATTATTCATATTCATACCATCACCCTCCTTACACTCATGATCATTATTACCATAAGTACTATTGTCATTATCATCATCATCACAATCATCCTCAATGTTCTTTTTGTTTTTCTTATTTTCATTATCATCATATAATTGTCAGTATCAGTATTGTGATCCTATATCATTATCATGTTATTGGTTTTTATATTAATTTTGTCACAGTATCATGTTCAATATTATTAGTAGTGATGCACCGAATGGACTTTTTTGGGCCGAAAGAAACTATTATTATTGTTATTATTAAATAATAATAAGATATTTATTTAACATTCAGACAAACATTTGAAATAAAATGTTTAGACATGAATAGTCTAAAAGCAAGAAAGCTGAAATATTATACATTTAATCTCTTCTCTCATAGAACTAGTAAACGCAATTTTAATATTCTGAGAAAAGTGCTTGAATAAATTGCCTTCAGAACAAGTGTTTTAAAAACTGGTGAACAACATTCTCTGTAGGCTTCTAACGAAATAGTGCATCAAAACAAAGACTGAAATATATTAGCTGTAATCACTAGAAAACTTTCCTTCCTTTTAAAAAACACAGATAAAATGGGGTTTTGTCATCTGTGTCATGATTGCGTCATCATAGTTTTGGTGGCCTAATTTTCGGTACATCCCTAATCATTGATGGATCATCATCTCTGTACTCTCTCTCAGTACATAAAATCTATTTATTAATATTAATTTTCACAAAGTTGCTTCAGTTTTATGATGGCAAATAAACTCCAGAATGTGATCAGTTGAACTGCAGTTGTACAGTCCCTCTTTGTAATGAAAAAGTTTTTAGTCCCCAAAAACCCATTTGCACGGACTTTAGGCCTGCTGTGGTCTTCTGGTCCCCCAGGTGAAAGTGCTGAGGAGGACAAGGCAGCAGGCAGAAGATTAAACAGGAGAGAGTGGAGCTTACAATCACTCTTCTTCTTCTGTCAGCCATGATTAACTGAAAGGACACAATGTATTCATCACTGCCTCACTGGAGACGATCCTGCTGCCTGCAAGACTGAATCAGCCATTTACCGGATGTTTGAGAACATCGAGCTGGGAGGTTGGTTGCTGTGAAGAAGGGTTCAGGGAGACCAAGGCAGTCCAGCAGCGCCAGGGGCAACTCCTAATGGTTTCAGCTTCAGGAACATCCTCAAACCAAGCCATCAACCTCATTCTCATCCTCAGACCAAACCATAAACCTCATCCTCATCCTCACACCAAACCATCAAACTCATCCTCAGACCAAACCATTAACCTCATCCTCATCCTCACACCAAACCATCAACCTCATCCTCATACCAAACCATCAACCTCATCCTCATACCAAACCATCAATCTTAACCTCATCCTCACACCAAACCATCAACCTCATCCTCATACCAACCATCAACCTCTTCCTTACCCTCACACCAAACCATCAACCTCATACTCATCCTCACACCAAACCATCAACCTCACACTCATCCTCACACCAAACCATTAACCTCACCCTCATCCTCACAACAAACCATCAACCTCACCATCATCCTCACACCAAACCATCAACCTCATCCTCATCCTCACACCAAACCATCAACCCCATCCTCACCCTCACACCAAACCATCAACCTCACCCTCATCCTCACAACAAACCATCAACCTTATCCTCATCCTCAGACCAAACCATCAACCTCATCCTCACCCTCACACCAAACCATCAACATCATACTTACACTAAACCGCCTCAAACTGTGAGCACCATCACTAATCCTGTGTCCTGACAACAGTAAAGCACCCTAAAATTCCTTAATCCTCAGACCTTAATCCCTCTAAATACATGTGGTCAATCCTTACAAAGCAGGTGGACAAACAAAACCCCACAAATTTGGACAAACTCAAGTTATTGATTAAGAAAGAATGGGTGGATTGCAGATGTTTGCAAAAGAAAAGCCTATACTGCAAATATTTATTCCTTGCATAAACCTGATGTAATTGTCAATAAAAGCCTTTGAAACATTATACACTGACAACCAGGTCTAAAATCCCTGGAGCAGCAAACTTTGTGAAAACCAATATTTGTTTAATTCTCTAACCATTTGGCCCCGACTGGATACTCTCTGACCGAGAAATAAATCAAGAGAAGATAATGTGTGTGTGTGTGTGTGTGTGTGTGTGTGTGTGTGTGTGTGTGTGTGTGTGTGTGTGTGAAGTCTCTCTGGTCAGAGGTCAGTTCAGTCTGTCTGTTAGGTGAACAGCCTTTATCCACCCAACCCGCCTCGTGATAAATATAATCCATATACAAATACACACTAATACATACATACATGTATATAGTGAAGCAGGAGGTCCCCCCCATTAGGAGGGACCAGGGGGCTGCTGCGTCTCCCAATACTTTTGTCCAAATAGAGTGTACAGTAAACCTCCAAAAATCGCTGGTATTATGTTCCAAGAACACATGTAGTGAAAAATCACAAATTTGTGAAGCCCATTTTTATAGTGTAAGCTTATATAGTGTAAATATGCCCCCAGAACTAAATTTCAGTTTAAACTGAGTTTAATAATTTACCCTTAAAGAAAATGTAAAGCTGAACCCGTGTCCGTAGTGTACGGTAAACACTGAACCCCCGCAGCACCAGAATGTAAATACCCAAGTTTCAACTTTATAGATTGATGCGCTGTGATTATCCTGCTTATACAAAAAAAAAAACAGCAACGCACAAACATAAACAACCAGCATGAGGACGAGGGGGTGTGGCGGATGAGGGGGGCGTCACTAAAACAAAAAAAGTGGAGTATTCCACACACACCACACACACACACCACACACTCCCCCCACACACTCACACCACAAACTCACACCACACACTCACACTCACACCACACAATCACACCACACACTCCCACACCACACACTCACACAAACTACACACTCACACACACCACACACTCGCACACCACCCACTCACACACCACTCACTCACACCACACACAACACATTCACACACCACACACTCACACTCACACCACACATTCACACACACACACCACACCAGGGGCATAGCTAGCAATTTTGGGCACCCTGAAAGAAAATATTTTTGGGTCCCATGCTTCCCCCAAACCGTACCAACACACGCGCACTACAAATGGAGTTTCCTATTAGCCTATTATTAGTTTAGTATGTAATTAAATATTGATCACAACAGTTTGGTTTTGTATGTAAAGGCTCCCTGATGAGACCTTACAGAAAGACACTAGAAAATATCTATATACCACATGATTACCCAACAAATGCCCCCCCGCCCCCATGAATCGTCAATGTTTACCCCCCCCGCCTTAGCTATGCCCCTGCACCACACACTCACAC
>JBBKCR010050816.1:0-10813 GCA_037577295.1 Ladigesia roloffi | reverse complement strand
CGATTATGGGGGGGTCCTTTGAACATTTTCTGCTCCAGTAGGGGTCCCCGGCCCAAAAAAGTTTGAGAACCCCTGGTCTAAATGACAGTTAACTGTTAAGTAGTCATCAGAGGATTCTTGAAAACAAATTTGGTTTTTGTAAATGTAAATAAAAGTCTAAAGGTAATTGAGGTTTTATTTTATTTTATCCATCCAGCAGAGGTAGGATGTGCTTCCGCAGTTCGTCATGTGCTGACGTGTTAGAACATAATGATGTCTCTCAGTGAACCAGTTAATGATCTGAATTTTATAATGCAAGAGTTCTGTCCTGTGATGTAACACCTCTATAGGCACCACCACTTTAAGTGAGAACAGAAATGTCGCACCCTCAAAACCTTTGTGTTCAAGCTGTAAACAGCTACCTCTTGTTACCACTATTTCCGTTTCGAGTTAACCCCTTAAGTAGATGAGTTTATCTCTTAGGATTACAAGCAGGCACCTCTTTTCAGGGAGAGCCTCCACTGTAATGGACTTGCCGGTCTTAATTTTATATCTTCACCGCAGACCCTATTGCTGAGATGAGGAGGCCCCTGTCATGACAACGTATGTGGAGATGTCTGGAAAGCCACACCCTGTTGTAGACCAGCAGGTGTTCAGACGTCACTCTGCAGTACCCAGTGAGGATGCGGGCACAGTGAAGATCCTCAAAGTGTGCTTCATTAGCAACAGCTCTAACCTGGGCAAAAACTTCAAGCTTGTAAAATGTGAAAGCTCATGGGAGATCAGGGTCAGTGTTGCTATACTTCACACTGAGATATTTATATCCTAAAAATACATGCTGTCTATGAGTGTGCAGTTACTTATGCCTCCCTCATGATGAATAAATAATTAATAAATAGAATTTATAATTGAAATTGAAATTCTGGGGGGAAAATGTGTATTAGCGGAATATGTCACAAGAAAATGTACTCAATTCTATATTTAATTTGATCTTATTTATTTAATGGAAAGGTGGACAGTGTGAATTTGATTTTAATATGAACACTCATTTAAAAGTTTGCTAAAGATGCACAAAAAATATATAAAATGCTCTGCAGGCCATTATTAATTCCATCTTGGAAAGTGGACGGCTTGGTCCAAACATCCAGTTCTCCGACTGTTATGGGTTGAGGCTGAAGCACCTTAAATCAGACGAAGTGCACTGGCTCCACCCTAACCTGACAGTGGGCGAGGTGGAGCAGAAATATGAGCACCAGCATGTGGAGGCAGAGTGGAGGTACATGTTTCTGAGCTTTCCTATTCCTGTGTTGACATCCCATTACTTTTGTCCATGCAAAACGCCTGACTATTACACCAACAGGACCTTTAATGATACTTTAATATGGAGTTGGTCCCCCAGTTCTAGTGCTATAATCATTCTGTTATAAAGTTGTGATTTACTGAAATATTTGAAATGCATTTGTGTAACTGTGTTAAAAATCCCCTTATATGCTGTTAAAAAGCTCCCTATATGTTTAAAGTGTTTGCAAACCAAATGTTATTGCACTTTTTTTCATATAGCAGTACTTTAAAATCAAAAGTGTGCAATACACTACATTTCAATTAATTATTTAATTTATCTCTAAACTTGCAATTAGAAATTTCATATTTTGCCCAGCACTAATATATATTGTGTCTTTTAAAATAAACAGATATGATCTAAGAGTCCGGTACATCCCTAGTGGTTTCTTGGAAAAGTTAAAAGAAGACAAAACCACCCTGCTGTATTTCTACCAGCAGGTTAGTGTGGAACATCTTAAAATCTGCTGTGTTCATGGAGAGCTTTAAAAAGTACATATGTAATATTATTGTTTTTTTCTTTTCAGGTCCGTAGTGACTACATGCAGCACTGTGCCAGTAAGGTCAGTGATGGCATGGCCTTACAATTGGGCTGCCTGGAGATCAGGTATCAGCATTATGTGTGACAACATTTGGATTATTTTTGAAATGTCGCTTGGGTTTTTACAAATGTCCTTCACAAACCCATTTAATCCACCAGGAGATTTTACAAAGACATGAATGCCAGCGGGCTGGAGAAAAAATCTAATTTTGAATTGCTTGAGTAAGTAATGCCTGAGACCACATGAACATGTCAGTGCTCATAAACAGCACACATAATACTCATGTTAAAAAAAATAACACTACTGAGAAATACATTGAAAATTTCCCCTCAGGAGAGATGTGGGCCTTGACCTGTTCTTTCCCCAAGAACTCATCAACAGCATGAAGGTACAGTGTTCTCCTCATATATGTTCAAATGTTTGGCACATGAAGGGTCATTGATGTTATTCTGATCATGGCTATGCCTCTTGGTTGATTGAATGTTACACATTTATGATGGTTTTCTTCTGGGAGACAGCTGAAGCAGCTCAGGAAATTGATCCAGCAAACATTCCTGCAATATTCTTCGCTGAAGGAGGAACAGTGCATTCTGAAGTTCTTTGAGACGTTCTCAGTTTTCTCCAGTTTTGATGAGGAAGTATTCCCCTGTGAGCTGGTGGTGAGTCCTCATTATTACTGTTTGTTTATCTCATTAGATGTCTGTTATTTTGATTGACAGCCAAGTGCCAGAGACCCCTGTGTTTCCCCTGTTGAGCTTACAACTGCACTACTAAAAATAAAAGTGCTGCCTTTAAACTGCTTTTTGTGATACAACCTTTGTAATGTCTCATTAAAGGCCATCATTCATGAGGCTACATGTAAAGAACATCAAGATCTCTCTTGATAACAAAAATATAGCTACATAAATATTTATAGAGGCTTATTTTAGAAAGTGTCAATCACATCATATTTCATGTAGTGAAATGACATTGTGACAACTGGCATTGGGATAAGTTGTTTTTTAAATCTAGATGTATGTCAGTATGTATGTAGGTAGCCATGATGTGTAATGCATACTGGCTTCAGAAAAGTGTTAACTGAACTTTTCATCTATAAATATTTTTGAGTGGTTACAGGTCATTTAACAATGTAAATCACACATAAACTATGAAACCGATATAAACTGTGATTTATTCTACCTTATGAAGCTGGAAGATCATGAGAAATACATCCCAGGTGTATTGTAGTTGTATTGTTCCATTCCATTCCAATTTATTTATAAACCACATATAAAAACTACCACTTGTCCAACCACAGTGCTGTACATCACGTAACAAGTAAATACAATAAAAATAAGAAAATTTAAAACACAACAACAAATAAAGGTGACAAGAATAACAGGCAGGCAGACAAAAATGTGGATTATCAGATGACATTTTCTATCTCTGTGTGCATAATACTGTGTAATTAATTTTCAACTTGTGCAGCAAGGGTGGAACTTGGCCGTAGATCTTGTAATTGGCCCTAAAGGTATTTGTCAACGCACCGAAAAAAACTCAGTGGTAAGTGTTGTATTCCGCCATATCACATCATCACTTTCTAATCACTTATGACATCTCTCTTGGTCTAGTATGAGGATGTGTGGGTGCCAGGTTTAAACATCAGCATATTTTGTTAATATATTGGAGAAGTTTGCCTTATTTGTACACCTTTGCCACACTTCCTGCTCACTCATACTTTCCGTTTCCTTGGCTGTAGATGCAGTCATGTGTATTTAACTTTGATTTGGAGTGAATTGCATTCTATTTAACTGTGTCTCAATATTGCGATGCTTTTTCTTAACCATAGCCTGTCTGCCTTGCTGCTTTCACACAAGTCCAGAGCATCAAATGCTCCCTTCAGAATGATGGAAAAGGTCTGTTACAAGTTGACATACAAGGAGTTAAACAAGTAAGATTTATCATATAAACAAGTAACTTTATCATAAAAAGGTTCAACATACTTGTATATTCATGTGATATATAACATACATGTTTCATCTATTTTTCACTTGAATTTAGGCCTATTTCTTTAAAAATGTAGACATTTAAATGTTGCTGTTCTTAACAAAATTTTATCATGTCCAGCCTATAGGGTCATTTTTGAAATTTTAAGAAATTTTGCATTTGTAGTTCGGAAACAAATCGTGAGCTTAAAGTGACGTAAAGAGTGATGGATATAATATTGGTCATATTTTGTAAAAATTAATAAAGTGAACTGTGAACTTTAGACTCACTTTTACTTTGAAGCACAACATTATTTCATATCTGGGTTGCTGTTACTGTTACTTTTTCCCTGAATTTTTAGCAGTGAGTCTAGGGAGCATGCATTAAGCTATTGAAAATATTCTAACCCATCTCAGGAATATCCCATTACACACAAAGTAACATAGCTTTAGCAAAGAATTAGCAAAAGCACAACATGTGGTAAACTAGCATCCATGCTAGAAAAAAATATTTTTTTTCTATTAATTTTTCCAATGATCTGTAGGAATTCCTGTAATACGTGTGTCTTTTGGAATATTCTAGATATATGAAATGGCAAAAAGATTGTGGACATCTGACTCTCTAACCTGTAAAAGCTTGTTGGACATTCTGTTCCAAAAGGTTGGTCTTTGTCCTCTGGGAAGACTTTCCACAGTATTGACACTATATTGTTCAGCCACAAAGGCATTTGTGAGGCCAAGGCCAGTCGATGTTCTGATTCTTTTCATAGATGTTCATTTGTGTTGAGGTCAGGGCCCTGTGCTGGCATTGGAGTTCCTACAAGACATGTTTTTATGGACCTCACTTTGTGCACAGGGGGAAACTAGCCAGATCCCTTATAGAATACAGCCCCAGTAGATTATCACTCTTCCATCAAACTTTACTGTTGGCACTACGCCTGTTCCAGTAAGTAGCAAACTCAAGATTCATCTGTCAGACTGCCAAAGTGTGAAGCATGATTCATCACTTGAGAGAACATGTTTCTGCTGCTCCAGGGTTCAGTGGTGACATGCTTTACACCACTTTAGCTGATGCTTGGCATTGTGAATTCCTTGATCTTATATTCTTGTGTGCTTCTACTCAGTCAGGGGAACCAGACTCATGAAGCTCAAGGCACATAGTTCATGTGGTAATGTTGCCTCCACAGGCAGTTGTAACTCTGTATTTGGGTGATGCAACCAAGTATAATATTTTTTTGGGTGCGAAATTCTTCAGCACTCAGTGATCTCACACTTTTTTTTTCACAATAATTGCACCCACAGCAGTTAGAGTTAGATCTAGCAGGGTAGCAGCTTCCTATGCTGACTATAACAGTGGCATATTTAACGTCAAAAAATTATTTACTATGAATTATTCTACTATGTTTATGGAGGCTGCTTGGCTATGTGATTGATTTGATGTTAGCAATAGATATGGGTAAAATATTTTAACTTTGAACTCAATTAGGAGGGGTGTCCACATACTTTTGGCTTTGTAAAAATTGAGATTTCAGACATGAGATTTAAATAGATTCACACATTAATGCACAAATAGAATGATTTTTGAAATAAAAATAAATGTATTTCAAGGTTAGAGTAGGATGGCACAGGCAAAAATATTGTTTTCTCAAAAATACTTGGACAGTTGCTTTGAAGGACATTTAGCTCTGTTTAAAATGTAATTTATAAAATAAATAACCTGCTTATAGCTAAATTCAGAAACATGGATTAGATTGTAGTAGTTAACAAATGACTCTTGAAGCAAATGCACCTTTTATACTCCTTTTATAATACTATGATAAGGCTAAAATATAACTATAATAATTCCTTATGAATACTGAAAGAATAATGAATTATGTTAAATCCACAGCCTTTGATAGTCAACACAACCTCATTAGCAGTTGCAGAGAACATGGCGGACCTGATAGACGGTTTCTGCCGTTTTCAGAATGGACAGGACACTTCTGTGATGGTGAGACCAAAAAAAGGTGGGTTCTTTCTAAGTTTGCAGAGGTACATTTAAAAAGGGAATGCTGCCTGTTCATAATATCTACATAATTTCCCTCTGAACAAATGACATCACAACTGTGTTGAAATTTTGTTCATGAGGAAAACATAAATGTATGCATGCATCAATATTTTGTCTTCCCATTTCCTGACACTAGATTGCTGATAATGGAATTGGCTGTATAATTTTAATACATGATAGTTACTTAATGTTAATTAATACTGCTCTTTTTCTCTGCTCCTCAGAAGCTAGAGATTCTCTACCTCCAGTTCCAAAAAGGTGAGCAATTTTACTTTCTGTCTTAAAGACAAAGTGGTTAAGTTTAGCTCTCCTATACATATTGCAGATTTTTCTGACATACATCTTTTTTCCAGTAAAAGTAGAGAAAAGTCCTGTTCCAACAGAATGAGCATCAGTAAGTGCTTTATCTCATTTTGAAAACGATTTCAACAATGGTTTCCAGCTCTGGTTCCTGAAGACCCCCTGCTCGGATCATTTTAGTGTTTTTTTATGCTCCCAACACAGTTCCTAATCCAAATAATCAGCTCATTAATGAGCCTTTCCTAGGATGTGTAAAAGCAGGGAAAGCATTAAAACATGCAGGACAGGTGGGGCTCCAGGACTGAGTCTATGAACTACTGTAATCCTGAATGTCCGACTCTAATTTCTCATAGTTTCAGGCATATATGCAGAGATACCAGATCCAAGTATAAAGCCAGACACAGGTAAGGGTTCATTTGGGACACCACACATGTTTGTGCAGTGGCACGCTATCTCAGATCAGACCAGTGTTGCTTTCTCACTTGTTCTTTTTTCCCATAGCCAACAGGTTCAGGCTTTCTCGAGATGACATTGTTCTTGGTCGTATCCTGGGGGAGGGTTTCTTTGGAGAGGTTCATGACGGAGTTTACAAAAGCAAGGTACATAATACATATATTTGAATCAGATCGATATTGAATTCATTATTTATGTTTTTACTTTAAAAGGGGCCGAGTCATCAAAATCATTAAAATATTAGAATGGTTTATTTTGCAGTCTGTAGATTTGTCGACATGCAAATTATGACGTAGAGACATAAGGCCTGCTTTCCATTAAAGGGTTGTGAGTAGATGGGGGCAGTATGGCATAAATACAAATTCATCATACTTAAAGATATTTTAATGATACAGGATATGTCGAAGTGCAAAAAATAGCCTGTGGTGCCTCATTTCAAAATGCTGCTTTTAGGCTGGGTATTTTTGCAGATATAGATAGGTGTAGATTATCTGACTTGATGGTTAGTTGTGGGCATCAGTTATATTCTTTTTTTAAGATTCTAAAGATATTTGACATGTACTGTGGTTCGATTCTTTTGCACATATTTATCTGTCATAAAAGACTCTCAAATTTTCCTGTTTGTCAATGCCCACTCACTCCCAGCAGAGATGTTGCAACATATAATTAAGCTGAAGGCTTTTGTGCAAATGAGTCAAACAATGTCTGTGTGATTCCAGGTTTATTGTATGAATAAGGCTGGATTGTCCCATGTTACCTTTCTTGCACTTACATATCACTTGAACACTCCATATAGATAAACTGTTACTGGATTTCCATTAGAATTGCAAGAAATACGTGAAAAAAAAACGTGCTGAAAACTAGCTAGAACACATTTGCCTAATTCCATTCTTCATCTATTCTCAAAACCACATATAAAAAAATTATGTGTGTCTAGACCATAAAAGCACTGGAGTAGTCTAAGAAGTGAATGTAATTTAGATTTTTTGACAGCCAGATCAACATTAATAGTTTGTTTGAAAGTGGTTTGTACCTTTCCTTTTTTCACCTCTTTCTTCTTTACTGAAGCTGTCCAACATGCATTACTTCTGTGTTGTTTCTGAACAAATGCAAAATTACAAAATTATTAGTGCGATTTTGTGCTGCATGTTAAAGTACATATTTATTTGGCTGTAACTCCTGTGGAATGAAAGAGGAGAGAGAGGGGGGGGGGCAGAAAGATAGAGTCAGTGGTCATTTCTTGAGTTAAATGCCTGTTAAAAATCTGTCCCGACCTAAAAGCTTGTGTAGCATCTGACCTGGCAGCGTTGCTCTATATTAATACAGACTGTTGTAATGTAGACAGGTGACAGAATGAGCGTTGCAGTGAAGACGTGCAAAGACTGTGCAGCTGATGTCAAGGAAAAGTTCATGAGTGAAGCTGGTAAGTTCTTTTCTTTTCTAAGCTCATTTTAGAACATGCCTTCTGTCGTTTTAGAACATGTTTCACTCTGTTTTATGGCAGTGATCATGAAGAAGCTTGACCATCCTCACATTGTAAGACTGATTGGAATCATTGAGGAGGATCCAGTGTGGATTGTAATGGAACTTTACCCATATGGAGAGGTGAGAAACAATTGGCATAAATGTAGGAATAATAAATGTATAAGCAATTTATTGGCTTAAATGATACATTATGTACTTTAAACTCCTATGTAAAATAATGTAGTAGTCCACGAACCAGCTTGTACTCATTACTTCTTTAGGTATTACTCCTAAATAAGATATTTCCTCTTTATGTTTGTTCAAGCTTGGACAATACCTGATGGACAACCAGCATAAACTGACCAATGTTACCCTCCTCCTGTACAGCCTGCAGATCTGCAAAGCCCTGGCTTATCTGGAGGGTGTAAATATGGTACACAGGTATGAAGTGATAACTGTTAATCATATGCTTTATTGCCATTCTCTTTTTATGCACTTAAAGTATTAGTCCTTCAGATTTCACCCTTTAGTTTAACTCTAATTGTTGAAATGAAATAGGCCAGATAACAAAAGTACTGGAAAGTTTTAAGTGTTAACTGCACATTGATTTTTTTAGTGCTTGATTTATAACATAGGTCACTCACTTCCCAGTTCCATTCTCAAACTCTGTTCACAGGTTGCACTGTTTTTGAATGTGGGCTGTATTGTGGCTTTCGTATAAGTATGTGTTGTGTGGTAGGCAGTAAGATGTACAGTTTTTGGAACCGGTAGACACTCAGCTAGTTCAGTGAAAACCAAGCCGATGTATTTTGCCTTGTCAAGACAAAATTCCTCTCCTCTCATAACCTTCCCACTTTCCACTAAAACAGCAACTTGATTAACATCGGGCATCAACAAAAGTGTATGCACCCGCACCTACCATTGAGTGAAATCTCTCTTTAAAAACCCAGTTTGATCATCTGTTTACTCTGTGGTACAGAGGTTTTTAGTTAATATTCAGTAATCTTGGTACATTTGGTCTGATCTGTAGTACACTGCCATGTTTTAAAACTGACCAATATTCTGGACAACTGACAAAATCAAAATTAAGAAACAAAAAAGAAAACCAAGGCTGTTTTCCTGTTCTCCATTTTTAATTTTCCCAAACATCACCTATGTATAATGTAAAATCTCGATAAAGTAATGTAGACTATAAAATAGAATACAAATAGAAAGAATTACTATTGGGTTATGCAATTAAAGGACCATTTAAAGAGAGCTTAAAGCAAAATTTTAATTTGGTAGCAGAGAAAAGCAGATTTCACTTATTCGAGGGGCAGCTAAATCACCCACTCACAGTCATCCTTGTATTTTAGTTAAGAGCATGGGACAGTAGGCAGTCAGTTCAATTCTACACTTGATGGGGAGTCAATGTAGAGAAAAATAGGGGGAGGAATCTAGTGAAATAATTTAGAGCAAACACATGTAGAGAAAATTGCAATAATCAAGGCATATTTTAATAAAAGCATGTGAAACAGTCTCTGGGTCATACAATGAATGGACTGATTTCAGTTTGGCAATGTGATGCTTGAATTTTTTATCCCTTTTTTTCATCACATTCAAGGGATGACTTTAAGAGGACCTCAATATTTTTAGCATAGCCGTGGAGATATTAGACCACTGGCTTATGTTCTTTCAAAGGGTCCAAATATAAGGATATCAGACTTATTATTATTTAGCTAAAGGAAGTTGTCAGCAAGTCATGAGCTGTCATCTTAAAAATAACCAAAAAAAAAGTTTTTACAGGTTGACAGGGTTTTTACATGTGGATACAAATGAATATGTAGATACAACTAACCCCAAGTTCTCTTTAATTTTACAGTTCACATTTGTAAACATCTTATCAACTGGTTGACAAGGGGTTTATAGTGTGATGCTTGCTCTGCCATTTAAGCAGAATTGCCCCAGCCCTCTCGATAAAGTGACAACCTCAGTGCACATAACTGACAGCAGTACTGCAAGAAATTAACACCATTGCTGTAAAGATTGCTATATACAGTTTTGCATAGAGACCATCACAATTGGACAAACATAACAAACACTAACACTCAAAGTGGTGTAACCACACTCTAAAGTGTAAATTTAGCTCAGGTCGGTTTGGACTCGTCACAGGACAGTGACCCACTTTTATTTCTCCATTGAACCACATTTTAAAAAGCTATATGAGAGCAATTATATGACTTGAAGTGCTTTAAAAATTTTCACATGAAGTAAAGGTTTGATACCAGTTTAATGGTTCTTCTTTCTTCAAGGACATATCACTTTAATACAAATTCTGCATGCTCAAGCAACTAATTTATAAAAATGATTTAAAAAAAAGCCATCCTTTGAAATGTTGTTTGGGGAACCACATATGACTACAATATTCCTTTACACAAAGGACCATATTTGGCACCCTTTTTTTTATTGTGTGTGTTGTACACAGCAAGTCTTACATTTAAAACTGCCAAAAACTAGGGATGAGCAAGTACAGCATTATCTGTATCTGTATCTGTATCTGTAAACCAGATGAATTATCTGTATCTGTATCTGTACTCAGACTGGGCGGGGCATATCCCGGAAGTGGGCGGGTTTTAAACCGGAAATTGGTCGGATTTTCTTGAAATGGGTGGGGCTTTAACCAGTATGTTATTTTAAGCATGCAGTTGATATGTGTTGATCAGAAATTGTTATATTTATTGCTGATT
>JBBKCR010050815.1:0-11738 GCA_037577295.1 Ladigesia roloffi | reverse complement strand
ACCACCACCACCACCCAACCCCCAGGTCCGTGGTATAATTTTCAAGCGTTTACCGGTCCGCGGGGAGAAAAGGTTGGGGACCACTGATATAAAGGAATGGTGTGTGGCTCAAGACCTTTGCACATTACATTTTATTGTCTACAGAACTGATCCAGTAACAGGTGATCCTGCTTTTCAAACAAGGCATGACTGATTGGAAAACAATTATTAACTGATTGCAGCATTTTGCAAAAATTCTAAAAGGCAGTTCAACCAAACAGCACTGAACAGGATGTTCTTTGCAGAAATGATTTGCCAGCTGATTTATTTGTATCAAAAATACTTGAGCCTTGAGCCCTGAGTGTGTTGTACTGTCCTTGTGGCCTGCAGGGGGTTACTCTCTGCTTCTAACAATAGAGGAGGTCAAAGCTAAGGATATGAGTTAAGAGTATGTTTATATATATATATATATATATGTGTGTGTAGGTACACCCCTCCACACACATCTCCCCACACACCTCCACGCACCTCTTCCCACACACCTTCACACACATCTCCCCACACACATCCCTCCACACAGACCTCTCCACACACCTTCACATACACCACTCCACACACCTCTCCACACACACATCCACACACAGCCCTCCACACAGACCTCTCTACGCACCTCTCTCCACACACTCCTCTACACTCTCTGTGTTGACTGTCTAACTGATTCACCAGCAGGAGAGAATACTTTGATGGCATCAGGGTTTGGCTGCAGTTGGGGCCCTATCTTCCCTCATGTGGGAGATCAAAAATCGAGAAGCTGTGGCTGTCAACCTATGAAAGGACAAACACCAACTAAACCAAGTAAAGGAGACATGCAGTGAGAATTTTTTTTCACTATTATTACTGCTTTTCAGAACATAGCATTTTCGTGCCAGGGGTTGAGGTGAAGGAAAACAAATAAGCAAAAATATAAACAATAAACAAGAAGTAAAGTTAATTACATATTTTTTCTCCCCCTTGTTTGATCTTCCCATTTTTAACAGTGGTGCCATTTTCAGTTATTTTCAGAAGCGAACAAAACTGGGTTTGGAAATCATTTCTATCTTTGAATGTGGAGTTTTTCAAGCAACAACTTAAGATGAGTTCAGTTTGTTTCAGGTCAGTCCAGAAAATTCAGGCAACAAGGACATATATGAAGGAACTGACACCAGCATGCAAAATGATACCAGAAAGTTTCTTATGAATGTGGAATTACAGCACCAAACATACTGTTTAAGTTACGAATGTCAATCATTAACGTCTGTGTTCAGCGTGATCGATGAAGTCAAGGTAAAAAAAAATCCTTGAATGAGTATGAGGACTGACGTAACTCATCAAACACAAGTCCATCTTACTTGGAAACTGTTTGAAGTTTTCCATTCCCTCTGACTTACAGACATGAGAGAGCAATAGAGAGAGAGAGAGAGAGAGAGAGAGAGAAAGAGAGAGAGAAAGAGAGGGAAAGATAGCTTATGTAAATATCAGTTGCACGTGAAGGTCAGACACATGCATTGCATATGCGCACAACTTCAAAGATACGTACATGTACACACACACACACACACACATACACACACACACACACACACACCCTAATACATACACAAATACCGCTCTATGCTCACAGAACAAGATTGGAAATTCACATTTATGTACACAATTAGGTAGCCTGAGGCTCACACACTCCATCCACCAGCTGCCTCTGTGTTTTTATGGTCTGTTGTCTTTTGGGGGGGTTGAACAATGTATACATGGAAAAAGTGAGGCAGCTACTCTTGGCTGTGAATGAAACAGGGAACTCGTTCATCAAAGCACATTCAACACCATCACAATACAGACTAATACAGTCACAACTGAAATGGAGGTTTACAGCTGGGTTTTGGGGAGCAGACCCAACTCCACCCCCATCCCTAATTATGTCTGTAATCCTCTGGAAGGGATGGGTTGTGGGATCATGTAGTTAATAATGAAAAAGTAGAATGTATGTATATAAATATTATATAAATATATATATTCACAAAGAGATGCAACATGCCTTTTCCTACTTACAAATGTATTAACTGTCATTTGAGTGGCTTCACAGCTCTCATTTATGCCTGAGTTCATTTTGTGTCCTATTGCTCACTTTGTTTTATGGGTTGGAACAGAAAACCGGATCTTCATTTCTTACATTGTTACCTACTCAGTGTTTTTCTTGGAGCAGCTAATTAGAATTTAATGATTAAAATTAAATGGAAATGAATTAGTTGGGTCAAGTCAAGCAGATGTTTATTGACATTTCAGCCACAGACTCAGTATACAGTGAATGAAACAATGCTCCTCCAGGAACATAAAGCTGCTCCAGGACCAGTGTTCCTCAAAACAAAAACACTTCAGAGATATGCAAGACTACACAAGTGTAGGTGGAACTGGACTTTTTGAATTACTCCTTTATTCTAACAAAACAAATAGCGGTAGTTGCTATAGACATATTGCCACCCTTATGAAAATCTGCTGAATGTCCTGTCAAACAGACTGCCTTCACACAACTACTGTGCTCCAGTGTTAAGTTCAATTTATAATGCATTCTGGTGGAAGTAAACGAAGAAAGTAAATCTGTAGACAGAAAATTGTCCCTCTCATGAATAATTGAAGAATTAGAGAGCACATATAACTTAAGCCCTGAACCAGTGAAGAAACAGGTGCAGATGATTCCAGGTGATGGGGCGGTGATCAGTATACTGGTGGTGCTGAATGCTGAGTGGCTGGAACTCCTTTATCTAGGCTCCTTGTATATTTAGGCACTCTAGCCGGTCACAGTATAACATTTGTTCCATTGCATTCATTTAATCTAATCAGTATGGCAAAAATGGTACAGTTTGACAGTCAGGAAATATTATTTTAGCTCAAGACTTCGCTTAGCTTCATTGCTATTTTTTGTGCCTGGTAAGTGAAGTTCTTCCCAAGCAAAGTCCAGGCAATATTGCATAAAACATTAACATTAACAGCTGATACTACCTTTCAAAGTTAAGCATGACTGACTGCCAACATGTCTGAATCATTTCACCAGACTGTCTTCGTACCAACGCTGTTGAGGTCCTCTATATGGCACTCGATAGTTTTCACTTAAGTTTCATTCCTAATGCAGCCTGGTGGAAAAATAAGATGAACTTTAGATGGAAGGCTGTCACTCTCCTGGGGTTTGGGGAGAAAATGACTGCCCAGCTGTCGCCAAAGCTCTAGCAATCCTTCTCAATCTGGAGCTCCATGTGAACCAAACAATTATGACGGGAAACTGCCTTAACCTCGATACTGCGGGCAGCTGTTGTGAAACCAAACCCAAACCAGAACCTGCTGTGTATCTACGTGGTTAGCCTTCGTCTAGAGCAATACACCACCAAAACCCAGCACAGTTTGAAACCAGAATTGTGTGTGGATCAGCGCTTTCCTCATATGTGACCAACCCCTAGGTCTTGGAATGTCAGTAGGATTAAAACCAACAGTTCCTAGACCATGGCACATTTTTACAATACTGGATTTTTAGTTTTGGTTCCGAAAAGTGAATTAATTTGCTATATAATCATGAAAAAAACATTATGCTACCAGTGCATGTACAGAAATCAGCTGATCAGCTGCTGTACATTTGATAACAAATCTATTTTCTAAAAGGAAAATGGCTTCTGAATATTAAGAAGCAAGTACACCCTCTCAGCACCCTCCCCGTACGTGACCAACCCCTAGACCTCGGAATGTTGTAAGGATTAAAACCAAACGTTCCTAGACCCGGGAGCACCACATTCACATTATGGCCATGTATGCGCAAAGTAATCCCGACTTCACCCAGACAAGACCACACTGCGAGACCAACCAGCCTTGCACCAGCCGCCCTGTTAAAGTCTAATCCCGGCCCGCTCATTCTAGCAGTAATTACCGCAGTCATAGACGTCAGCTCATCAAACCCAGTTGCAGAAATCTCTTCGCAGTCGAGTCAAGGGTTCACTCGTTACCTAAATGTTCTCAGAAGTTACATAAGGAGAAGAAAAAAAAAAGGGTCCAGCTGACAAGCTGAATAGGTGTCAAGCTGTGACGAATATGAAGGCTGTGAATTTGTTTTGCCCTTTCAGGGTTTTACAATGTTAAAGAAAAGTTCATGTGAATGAATGTCATGCGTAAACCCATTTCTCTCTTCACTGAGACGTTTCTTTGCCTACGGTTAAAGTAGGTTTCTTATTTCAGGCTTATTTTCCCAGGTGAGCGCTGCCGTGGACGCTGTGCTTTATTTCGCAATTGCAGGGGAAACCGAGCACTTCATACGAAAACCGGCTACCTTGCTTATGAAACCCACTCATTAAGTTTGTCTCCGCTTGGCCTTGAGGGAATACGCAGTGTATTGTTTTCAGATGACCTCCTCTGCAATTGGCTTTTCTCTCAGACAAAACAAAGCCTCCAAATTGCTGGTGTAGACACGATCACAATAGAGACGCAGCCACGTAGACTTTCAAATTAGCATTCAGCAACACACTTTTCAGACAATGCAGCGGCTGTGTAGGCCCATTCATTTGCAAAATAACTAACTAACCAGACTCAGGAGGACTAGGTTTTATTGGTAAAGAGTTTTTTTCATGCTCATTGTACCATATAATATATAATTATAATTATATCACTATAACACACAATTCAGACAGAAAAATCAAGTTTAGTTCAAAGAACTGAGTTTATTTGCCATGATAATCATGAAAAGCTGTCAGCAACTGAGAGACGGGCTCATGTACACCATAAAGAGTGATCAGACAGGACACAACAATTTCAATCTACACACTTACCCTGATAAAGCTGTGGCACTGATGCACGTACAGAAGCAACAGGGACTGCGCCATTTGATGTGGTTTAATCAGTCTTTGTTGCACATCTTATAGTGAATCTCCATCTATTTTCAGTCATTTGATATGAAAATGGCTTCTGAATAATGAGAAGCAAATACACAACCCCCCCTTTCACTGGTCATCCAACTTGCATTTAAATCAAAGTAATAAGATCCAGGCCGCTCCACATGCGGGCTGAGCTTGCTACGACAGCATAGTGTGAATCAAACATAAAGCCAACCGCACCACATGGCTGTTAATGTTAATGTCACTGTGTTAACCCATAAAACACCAAAGAGCTACATTACATGACAATGAATCCGAGGTAACAGGGTCCTCTGTCAGAAAAACACAGTGTGATTCATGATGGTCAAATGTCAGTTGATTCCAAAGTTGGTTGTGCAAGTGATTTCTCAATGACTACAAGTGATGCCAATCTAAAGCGAGAAACAAGAGCTGTCCAGGACAGTACAATGTTTTTTTGTCACAAGACTCTAAGAAGCACTGGTGGTTACCATCAACAACAGCTGTCAAAGCAGAGAGGAAAGAGGAACATCATGGCACTTAACCTCAAAAAGAAAAAGACATCAGATAACTGCCCCAGTCTGTAATGTTAAAGGGGGCAAGGATACACAATCAAAATAGAAAGCTTGAGTACCAGTGTTTTGCATGTTATTTTCACCACTGTGAAAATGAATCTTATGCACATTATCGGATATTGATAAATAAATACAGTCCCTGGGTGACCAGGAACCATGGAGCACAACAAGGTGATGAGTGTTTTTGTTCCTCTCTCATGAGAGATCCGAGCACTGCCTTTAGTAGCCGGTAAACCTGCTCAGGGATCTGACCAGAGGAAAGCCAACAGTTCATAGCTGAGACTGAATAGCAGCAGTGTAAACATTTCACTGACTCAGAGACACTGTTGCTCCAAACTCCTGATCTCTGCATCTCCCAGGTCACATTTTATCTGTCCAAAGCCCCGAAAGTCCCCTGGACGGGTGGAGTCTTTGTCACTTTGTCCATGTGTGGTAATGTCTTTGGCTTATGTTGTCATTATTGTATGCACACATATTTCTTCCACCAGGCCTTGGAGAGCGTCTTCATCTTGTCGGCGGTGCTGCGGACCTTGCGTTCTCTCTTCACCCGTCGGTCCGCCTGCCGCAGACCGGCAGCGATGGCCGCGTCGAACACGTCCTTCAGGTTCTTCTGGGTGAGCGCCGAGCATTCCACATAGGTGACGGCACCCACTTTGTCTGCGAGGGCCCGGGCGTCCTGCTCGGGAACGGGTTGTTCGCGCCGCCGCGCCAACTCAATCAGAACTTTGACATCCTGCCGCAGGTCGCACTGCGTCCCCACCAGCAGCACCGGCGTCAGCGGGCACCGGCGGCGAATCTCAGGCACCCACTTCTCATACACATTCTGGAAGGAGGCAGGGCTGACCACGCTGAAGCAGAGCAGCAGGACGTCCGTACGTGAATAGCAGAAGTGCCTCAGCTTATCGAACTCATCCTGTGACAGAGAGAGAGAAAGCAAGAGAGAGAGAGATGGGGTTAAACTGTACTGAGAGGGTATGGCAGCTGTAGCTGTAGCATTTTCAGGTGCATCTCAGTTGTCACTCCAAACCGCATTCATGGATGCAGAGCAATGCTTTTCTGTCAGAGCCACTTTTATTATTGGGGTCTGTTATTATTTTTTGTGTTATTTGTGTTTTATAAAATATAGTGTAATGTCAAACCAAAACTCTCCAGAACTCCTTAGTACTAAATACACTATGCTTTGTACAAAGATGCTGTTAAAAAAAAACCTTGCATAATAAAGGTTAAATCCCACAAAGCCGGTCTGATTCTAAAATCCACCCCGGAATTCGAAATCTCTCTCTAAATAATAAAATCTCTTCATTAGCTGCAGGGCGTTTTATAATTCACACAATCAATTAACTCCCAGGTTTATAGGCTGGCCTACTTTGGGAACCTCCCACAATTACCGTGGAACTCTTCAAACTGTAATCTTTGTAGAAATCTGCTAAGACGTGTAACTCGGGCACACCCTGCCCCCTCTCCTGGCTTTATACTGCGCAAATCGAGTAAATTAACACTATGGATCCACAAAGCTTTAAGGAACAGGGCCTCCCAAATCCTTAAGAACACAGGACTTAGCCGGGCTCAGACAAGAGAGATTAACCCTTACCTGCCCAGTGCCTTGATCCCTTTAACCCTAATACTCTTGCAGTACACCTCTGCTGTGATATGCCTTCCGAATTCTTGTCATGTATTTGCATACTCATGAAATAATGAGAGTAATTTACTCTAAAACCGCCAGTTATCTCTGAATGAGATCAGCAGACATAAGGGACCTCAAAAGGCAATCAAAGACAAATCAAATCAATGCTCTGTTGTTTTGCCCGTGAGTGTGTGCTCTGTTACTGCCATGACGACTTCCCATTCCCTTTGAAATCCATACGAAAGCCTTATCTGCCTACTTTATGTTTGCCCAAGCTTGCCTTTCCCAACTGTATGGAGGGATTTGCAGGCTGTGTACCGAAAGGGCAGAGTCGTTTATTTGTTAACCTGTACAGCACCCGATAAAGACTTACGACTGTTTGGGAAAGAGAATTACCAAGAGAAGGTTTCAAAACCAGTCCAAGAAAAAACACAAACAGTACAGAAAACGCGCAATATGCACAGAGGACTTGGATCTCTAAGCCCTTCTTAATACCTTTTTTTGATTTTTTTTTTTTTTCATAATTGCTGCTCCTCTCAAACAAACTGGGCTAAAAGGTGCCGAATGAGGAACTGTGCCTGGAGGCAAACTGGGGGCGTGAAGGGAAAAAAAAGAATAAAGAATCAAAGAGGGGAAGGGGGAGAAAGAAAAAAAGGGAAAGAATTATGAATGAAAAAGAGACTAAATGAAAAAATAAGAGAGTAAGGAGGATAATAAAAAAAGAAAAGCAAAAGAATCAAGAAATGTAAGTAGGAGAAAATGAAAAATATAGAATTGTAAATGAGATAAAGAATATTGGAATGATGGAGAGAACCTAATAAAAAAACTATTTTTTGTTTTTTTATATCCAGCCACAGCAATGTAGCCAAGGCTGCAGAATCACAGGGGCTCCAGGCTCGAGCAGATAAGTGCGAGGCATTTTGGGTGAATTTCAGTTCAACAGGAAAATGCAAGGCTCTTACAGGCTCCAGCAGAACTGATTACAGGAGCAAGAGACAGCCTTGAAGCCTCAGACAGCAGGACACCACTGTACTCCTTTCAGTACTGCTGAGCCCCCAGCAGGGTGCATGCGGATGTGTGTGTGCGTGTGTATATATATTCAGATGCTGTCAGAGGGAACAAATTTCCATCTGCATTGTCTGGACATCTGTTCTGTCATCTGCCAATGAGTGTGTGTGTATAGGTGTCTGTGTTTGTCTTTGTAAACATTCAGGACAAAATTTTCCAAAACAGAGTCGAACAGAGGTGAACGAAATAATGTATATCTGTGCTTGTGTGTGTGTGTGTGTGTGTAAACAAATATATATATATATATTTTATTTATATATACACAATACTGACATTTTGGTATACATACATACACTTATACATTCATATATATGTATAGTATTGGTCTTTTACCTGTCCAGCTGTGTCACAAAGTTGCAGTCTCACTGGGTATCCATCGACCTGTACAACCGCTGTGGGGAGAGAGAGAGACCGACAGACAGAAAGAAAGAAAGAAAGAGAAAGGTAAAGAGAGAGGTGAGTCATTTTTCTAGCCCACACCCACTCAAACACACACACGCACAAACACACCTGCATCCACTTATTTGCCTGATACTTTATCATTGTGTCCAAACAGTCTCAAGCAATACAACAAAATGTGTGCAAAACAGAAAGCAGGCGAGGAAGGAACTGGCCAACTAAAGTCCACATCCCTGCAGACTCCGGAGAGAATAAGGTGAAACCTGGCTGCAGTAAAACCTGCCCCCGGACACGGAGGGAAAACAGCAGGCCTTGTAGTTTGGCCAGTTCCTTTGTGTAAAAGTGCCCAAATCCCTGTCATTTGATCTCTCTTTGATTCTGCCCTTTCTCCCTGAAGTGCCACCTGTGGAATTGCATAATGACTCCGAAATCAGTTCTCATTGTCAGATCTGGTTCAAAGCGCAGAACGATGACATCACTCTGGGTCACGGCACCACAAATCCCAGTGGAAAAATAGGCCTGTCAGCAGGGAGGTAAGATGATCTCCTCTCACAGGTTTCACCACCAGCTAGACTGGACTTGGTGGGATAAACTTTTGATTGAGTCCTAGTTTTACTCAGTGTTCACTTATCAGGCAATACAAGTCTGGCTTATACAGGACTGTTCAAAACAAAATAATATTTAAAAACTGTCTACATGAGCAGAGAGTGCTGTTTCTTACCAAAATATTACTACATATACTAAATAAAACCTATACAAAAAACCTTATACAGTAAATATTTTCCATCAGAAACCTGGTCTGACTTAATTAAATTAGGTCCGGAGTTGCTGATGGTGTTTCACAAATCCAAACAACTGCTGGAGGAACCGAGGATGAATCTGGAACTGGACCTGTGTTCTCCTCACCAGCTCACAAAATATCAACAAGCAAAATACACCTTGATATTTGTCTTACTTTTTTATTTGTTTGCATTTATTCAAAGGATAACTTTGCTGGCAAAAGACATGTTTTCATATGTGGAGAGAAATGGCTTTAAACTATTTACATAGAAGCCAAGACTTTTGCACAGCACCCAATGTATAATAACACAATAAATAAACAAGTTTACTGTTAAAAAAGTACAAATAATACTGTGATTCAAAATGTGGTAATACCATTGCATAAACAGTTGCGTAGTCATAATAAAGAACACATGACTGGAAGGTTTTTCACCATTAGTCAGAAAACAGGGAAAATGGCTTATCAGTGTAGAACACACAGGCGGTGTATAAAAGTGTGAGTCACAGCCTTGGTCAAAGGTTTATGAGGGACTTTATCGCTGACTCATGGTTCCACTTGTTGGAAATTAAGGCTGAAAGTGTTGCCAGTGGAATATTAACTTCCACAATAGCAGGTCTCGTTACTCACTGGCTTCTCATTCTAATCCAATCTACTTTAAATGGCACCATGTATCTGCTACACTACTACACTATTTATGGTGGAAAATCAAACTTCCACAACAGCAGAATGGTCTCAGTACTCAGTGTCTTCTTATTTGTCATGTTCTTTTTTAGATCTGTTCTACCCAAAAAGGCTCCATTTGTGTTAGGAACCTGAATCATTTATCCTCTGCACTGCTGCACCATTTAAGGTGGAACCGAAAGCTGAAACCTGCCAAAAAAGAAGCCCACCTCAGTCTCATTGGTATGTATTTAGCCAAACAGGTATAGTAAAAGACTGTGGAGGAAACAGTCTCTAAATGAGCACCAAATAATTATTGCACAGTTTACACAAGTGGATAAAATATGTAAAAACTAGATTGTGACAAAAATGTCATTATAAAACATTCCTTAATGTTTGGGTTCAGTTTGACCCCATTCATAGTTTAATGACAAACTGACATCATGTTTTGCCTAATTTTAAATGACTTTATTAAAAGTCTAATTATTTCCATTCTTAACCATTCTTAATGTGTCTCTGAATCGTACATGAATGGCTAAATGAGGCTAAACTGCTGTAGCCAGAATAAAGAGAAATATCTAAACGCGTTGATTTTGTGACATCACAAAAATTATGATTTAAAAACGGGCTGTTTTTTGTTGCTTATTCTCCATAAATGGACTTTGTGTATGGATGGAGTAAACGTACCATTCAAGACAATATTTACAGACATTTTTTTTAATTCCAGTAAAGTGAATGCATATGCCCTTTATTATGTCTTAGAAGTCATCACAGCAGTTTAACCACTTCTGATATTTAGTTCATATCTTGCAGCCCTAGTTGTTTTGGATGATATTGGGCTCACTGTAAAATGCAATTCTATAATATTTCAAAAGCGCTTCTTAGAGCCATAAATGAACAAAATTTGACCTGTAGGAGTGTGAGAACTACTGATAGGTCACATGGGACGGGGGGAAGAGACAAATTATCTTACGCATGAACTCGAAGACTTTTAAATTTTCTGAAGGTTTAACATGCTGCAGTCAACCTGGACATCAGTGCAGTTTGTAAATCTGAACAGAAGATGGGGGGTATTTTAAACGTACCAGAGAAGTGATCGAAAGCCGTGGGGACGTATTTGGTGGGGTATCCGTTGGTTGTGTAGCTCACCACCAGGCTGGTCTTGCCCACCGCCCCGTCCCCCAGCAGCACGCACTTCAGCGCGCGCTCCTCGGCGTTGGGTAGCGCGGGGGGCTTCGGGTGGTGCGGAGGAACCGGAGGCGCCATCAAGTGACTACGGTCCATCTCTGCTCGGTAAAAGACGTCGCTGCTTGCATTAAAAACGTCCTCTGGGTCACAGGAGAGCGGCTCTAACCACAGGAACAGGAGCTGGTGGTCATTTCTGATCCAGCGCAGGTCTGAGGTCTCTCCGCTCGTCTGCACCGTCAGAAGATCCACATTAACATCCCTCCCTCAACACACCGACTCTCGTGTTAAAGAACTCGAACTGATTCTCCTCCCAGAGAGAAGACTTTCCACCACCACTACAACACGCCTGACTCCGCCTCCTGGACCCAGCCCCGCCTCCTGCACCAAAACTGACAGGTAGTTCACACTCAGGCCCCGCCCATCTGGAGACCCCCGGTCTCAGATGGCATGAATGTGAACGACTAGTCGTGAACGGCTAGTCGTGTAGCCTAATTTCTATCTATCTATCTATCTATCTATCTATCTATCTATCTATCTATCTATCTATCTATCTATCTATCTATCTA
>JBBKCR010050805.1:0-10814 GCA_037577295.1 Ladigesia roloffi | reverse complement strand
CGTGATATTTTGAAAATGATACAAGCCTCGAATCGGGGCTTCATCTGACACGCCCCTTTTTGCTCGACACACGCCTCCAATCTTTGCTTCAAACGTAACATCATTAACTAGAAGTTCCTCAGAGCTCATTATTGCCACTTTGTTTTAGAGTGAAGTGATTTGTTTTTCTTTACACGCTGCATTATTTCCCTTATTTTGATGTTTTGTCATTTCTTTCAACACGATGCTTTAAAAAACAATATTTGTATTTGGAAATGAGGAGAAATAAAAACGTAGGCAAAGCCGTTCAGTTCAATACTTGCACCTATAAAAGTTAAAACTAAGCATTTTTAAGTCGCCTCTTCATTTTTTCCAGTAGTGTATATTTCATTATAACCAAAACATTTAAATTGAATTATAATTCATTCTTGTTTATTCCTATTTTCGATCTGAGGGAGTATGGTGCACCGAGGGTCCAGGAGGACGATATTTCATCTCACTCTGTATATAATCTACATAGCTGGGACGACAGTAAACCTCGACTTGACTCGACTAATAACATCAACTTCCCTGTTGATCATTTTTAAGTGTTGACCAGTGGAATCAACCTTGACTTTTCACACATACTATAGTCCCAACTAGCTCCTTTTCCTTTTTTGCATCAATTCTAGGTCAGAATGCAAATCATTAGAGCTGACATTTCGCGGCTGTTTCATGACCTAGAAAGTTCTCTGGGGACTCTGAGCATGACCAGGTGCGTCAGGCGGTGCTGCAGTGTCGAACAAAGCCAGCGTTCCTGGGAGTGCAGAGCACAGGTTACATTTCCACCCAGAAAGCAGGAAGGATTCTGTTCCACAGCAGAGCTGCGGTGAATGCCCAAGGACGCAGACGAGTCGGTGGTGAAAGGAACATCCTCATCTGAAGCGTTAAACACCTCTGATAGCTGCCTCACAGATTGTTGGGTGCCTGATACAACATTCGAAGGCAGTTTGGAGAGAAAATGTTCATCTAAAATGTGTTTTTCTAATTAATAGTAGCGATACACACAGATTTGACTAAGATACACATTTTGTTGTTTCCATTATAGACCTTAAATATTAAAAATAACAATAAAAATAGAAGATTCTGAATAGTAACAAATCTGGGAGAGTTATATTGTCATTTCTTACCATATTTTCTACCGCAATATCACTGTTATTGTTCACGTAGCTTCACGTATTTGGTCGCACCATTAAAGACATATAATCACAGTATCATAGCAGCCTCCTCCTGGAGTTTAAGCACCTCTGCCGCGCTCCGGCTTGGGCTGCGGCTCCAGCTGTTTGCTGGTAATCCCAGCCAGAGCAGAAGGGGCAGGGTTTTAAGGGCACCAAACGTGGAGGGAGATTTAAGAGTATTCCGGGAAACATTCTGTTAAGAAAAGAGACGTTTCTGCAGCAGTGCGTGCACTTTGTCCTCGCGTTAAATTATACGGACAGAATTAAGTCTCTTCTGCATCCCTACACTGATCTTAAAATGCTTTTTGAGAGTTTTATGATTCTGTCTAGTTTATGCTCCAGTAAATCAGCCTTGGGACGGATCTTTTGTGGAGCCACCTTCCTCCCCAACCCCCAACCTCATGTGTACACACACACAATCTCCTTGTCATCCATCCATATAACTCCTACAAAACAACAGCTTAGCAAGGCACCCCCTCTTTTCAGGCCTAAAACAACCATCTGGACACACACACAGACAAACACACACACGTGTGTGTGTGTATAGGTATATTTGACCCAGTTGTGATTTGGTAGTGCTAGATATGTGTATAGATTCTATAATCTCACTCTGACTGCAGCAAGCAGATGGCCACTGAGAAGATTTCTATTTATACAGTTTGGAACAGAGTGGAGCAGGGAGATACACAAACAGAGAGAGAGAGAGAGAGAGAGAGGGAGAGGGAGACAGAGAAAGGATTGGAGGAGTTAGGGAGAGGTGGGGGGGGTAGTTGGGACACTCGTGTGTGCGAAGGCCGTCCTCTGTAGCAGAGGGTCATGGTTGATTGAGTCCATCACCACCGAGAGTGCTGCCTGATCCTCTGCTGTCAGGAGAGGACGCTTGATAAACACACTTCTCGCTGCACAGCAGCCACGTAACAGTGCACACAGAGCACTGAGAGTAAAAAAAAAGAAAAGAAAAGAAAAACTGCATGTTCAGAGCACTGCTACTCTGCAGCCACCTCTATTCTAGCTCCATTCGGGTCGCTGTTATGCCATCGTCACAGCTGGAACAGTGTGTTATATTATTTATAATACTGATACTGTTGTAATTTCTGTATAATTCAGTCATTAAAACCAAGGAAAGGACAAAAAACAAAAATCACCGGGAGTGCTGTGATGTGATATACTACAGAAATGGCGTCAGGATCATTTACAGAGCTGACAGGGAACCAGACATCTGAAGTGTTTAATGGCTCTAAAAGCTAGATCACAGGAAGCTATTACAAGAAATAGTTGTTGCCAGATATTTTATGAGCATTTAGACTAAAAATGATCATTTACGTCTAATAACACAAAGCGGGGTGAAGGATGTAATGAGCAAAGAAATACTCAACGATTCAGAATAACCATCATCAACAGAACATATAAAATCTAACCAAACATGTGTAGGTTCACTGGTTGCGTTGAAATAAAAGAAAATGATGATATTGGTTATATTATATCAGACAGGGGCGTAGCACACGGGGGGGATGGGGGGATTCAACACCCCACGTTTGTTAAAATGTTAAAATATTCATTCATTTATTATCTGCTGATTTCACATGCATATTGGTAAAAACATGAAATTAAACCAAAACAACTATCATTACTATTATTTTATATTTTAATTCTAATTTTTAAAAAGGTTCCAAAACTATACTTAAGTGAATTAACTGAGATCGCATTAGGGCTAGTTGTCCTCAAGCACTCTGGATTTGTGACAAAACACTGATCAGGAAGTTGAAGTGTAAAATGTCAGTTTTATTTAAGGTTATATATAGCTGTATCAACCATAGAGGAATCAAAACGCTTTTCATGCACATCCCTGCCGTTTCACACGACCAAAAGTAATTTGACACATTAACATAATCTTAAATAAAATAATCATGTCTAGTACATGGTTCCAAATCCTTTGCAATGGATGACTGCCTGAAGGCTGCGAACCACAGACATCACCAGACGCTGGATGTCTTCCTCGCTGAGGCTCTGCCAGGCCTGAAATGCAGCCGTCCACAGTTGTTAGTAGTTTCAGGGGCTTTTTCCCTCCACTGTTGTCTTTGGTAAGTGAATTCATGCTGGATTACATACTTGACCAGTCAAAAACTGTATGTCAGTGGCATTTCGCATGCAAGTTACATACTTTTAATCCTTATGGTTTATGCATAGCATACACACACATAGCTCTGGAACAAAATAAGAGACCTGCAATATATTTTTATTTTACCATAGTCTGACAACCATTCCATGCCAGTCTCAGTTAAATTTCTACACAAGCTCCTCATTCTGTTTTATGAGGGATTGATCACCTGAATCAAGTCTTATTTAATGAGGGAAAGTATAAAAACACTGCTGTAATCAACACTCTCCTCTCACAATGGGACCAGCTGGACGGTAAACCACAACTAGAAGTACATCAAAGGTAATTATGGCAATTTCGTTTAAGAATTTAAGAGATTTGTAAAGTTCCGTAATCACTGCATCGTTTTCCTTACTTTGATGTTTTGTCCAGGTTAAAAAAACAATATTTTTTGTTTGGAAATTAAGAGAAATATTCTTAAAAAGGAAAACCTATTCAGTTTTTTAGATTTTTGTTTTATTTTGGAACAACATATCACAATTTAAGTGTATTTAAATGTAGTTAAGATATGACTTCAAATGTATTTAGCCTGTGTTTATAAAAAAAACAAAAACCTAAACTGTATTTCATTTGATTTGTGTAGTTTTGATAAAATACTGCTCATTTTTATTCATTCATTTTCTGTACACACTTCATTCTTATTAGGGTTGTGGGTACCTGGAGCCTGAAAATTGCAATGGAAGTGACCATCATGTCTTACCTGACCACACCACAGCACAGTTTAAACAGCACAAAATTCTTCCTCTGCATTTAACCCACTCACTCATAGCCATTTCCCACCCTACAGCTTAGCCTGAAGCACGTGCCCATTATGGTTTGACGGTCTGGTGCTTACACACTTGCACCATTTGACAGTCTGAAATTGAACAAAGGCAATTAAGCGTTCAAGTTCACTAAAGCAAATGTTCAGTCGTAAATCTGATTACACGAAGGCTGGTACAGCAATTTAATGCATTCATGCTCAAGTATAGTGTAGCGTATTTAGAAATACATTCATTCAACTGCAACTTCTTACAGCATATTAAAGTATCACTGCTTTGAAAAATACATTTATCCTGATACGCCAATTATGAGTACTTCAGTTTAAGCATGCTTCAGTATGGTAAATACAGTACATGAATTCAAGTGTATTTAAGTAAAAATGGCGTGGTGGATAAGGATACTTTTGTTAAGTATGCTTAAGTATGATTAACTGAATTTATTTAAATGTATCTCCTTACAGTGTGTTAATGTATAACTTAAAATATACTTACAAATAATCCAGACTTGGAACACATTTGAAGTGTTTTTTGTAAACTACATTATTTAAATTGAATTTTTTGTATTAAATACATATATTTTAAGTACAATATTGATTAAATACCATTAAGTCCTCGGGTTACAACAGCCTTGATATACAATGTTTGGAGACATAAAGTGGCGTATGATTGAGGGAGATCTTCCTCCTACTTTTTCTGTGGTCTAGCTGTGTTACTAAACCTGTGTTAAAGCAATAGTTCACCCAAAAATGAAAATTTGATGTTTATTTGCTTACCCCCAGGGCCCCAGACATCAATGTGTTGTCACGAGCCACCGGGTGTAATCCGGACTTGTCTGTGCAGGTTTTTTTTATTTTGAAAGGTTTGACACCCATCCACTTCCATTAAATGACTACCAGACTGCTATGGCTAAAGCCACCTTCGACTTGGATGCCCTGGGGGTAAGCAAATCAACATCAAATTTTCATTTTTGGGTGAAATATCGCTTTAAGGTCTGTAAGTGACTGTGCGAAGTGTGGGTCTCAACTAAAACCAAAATTCTGGTTACATCACTGTCAAAGAAACGTAATTCAATAACTGCCTGTATTTACTTTTTGCAAGGGTTAGGTTAAGTCGTGGCTATTGGTTTGTGTGGTTTGTTCTGATTGGTTCATTCTGCTAATGCTTTTATTAGAAAATTTGTTACAAAAAGTAAGCAGAAATGTTTTCATACATTCCTGACAACAGCGAAAGATTGATGGTAACCATGCTATTGAATGCAATGCCTTCTTGCAAACCTATAATTATGCAGTATGAGGGGTGTAGGAGTAACACATCACTGTGATACATGACTGACAACAGAAGCTAACATTCTCTGTGCTAAGATGATAGTGCAGACAAGTTACACTGCCAGCAGCGTAACACCTGTAGCGTTCAAAAATCACTGGTATGTTGCAGGTGCAACAGGGAGCTGTGTCATTTTGGCCATTTGATTAAAACTACTACCATGGAAAGCTTGTGCCAATAGGGAATACATGACAACTAAAAATATGGCTCTATGAGCACTGTAACACACTGTAATGTGTCAAAGTCGGGGTGGGAGTCCCAAAATGATTCAATTCTTCTGTTCAGGGCATTCTTCTGTTCAACTGAAAGGTAACTCCAAAGCCTTGAACTCAGCTCCATACAGATGTTCAGGTTTGCCCACACCCTTGGGGACATACGAGTGGTAAAAGTATCAAATTAATCCACAAGAAGTATCGAATCAATCCTCCAGTGACCAAAATAATGTCTGATGGTTCTTCCCTTCCAGATTTCCTTTCTAAATTCAACATAGAACATTGAATTTTTGGAGTTCTGAATAATGTAACATTAATACAGCATTCAGATTTAAGAATCGAGACTATTGTGTGGAAGTCCTGTCACTTAGAACAGCAAACCACCTGCAATAGAACAATTCTAGCTGTCCTTGTTCAGCAGAGTTGAACTACTAATGCTTTACCGAGAAGAAGCGCGAACCTCCTGTACCGCATTCCACTCAGAATTGAATGGAAAAACGTGTTGACTTTAAAATGAGGGAAGTGTGTATACAAGGGCTGTGGATTCCTACACTGCTGAAAATGCCCTTGAATTAGAGCTGACATTTCATTCTTTAATCTCTTCACTTTCCTTTCCTTCTTTTATTTCAAAGCCACTGCTGGAATACAGAACCGAGACAATAGGAACTGTTCCACTGGTGCTACAGTAAACAGTTTGTAAGGATCTACGCCTAATAAAACAGGGGAGGGGGGATCAGCCATGTAACTGAATAAGAAATACATACACTGCACCCTCAAATGCAAAATAAACAAATCAGTATGGCTAGAAATGGAATAAAATGATTAAATTGCAAATATTATCAAATGGAACTGCAACACATATTACATACACAGCAAATACAGCTCTGGAAACATAATAGTGCACTCCAAAAACGATCAGGTTCTGTCTTTTATAGGTGTGAATATTGAACTGAACAGCTTTGCCTTCATTTTTAAGAACTTCTGACACTATTTCTCCTACTTCCATAAAAAAAGTGACCGTTAAAGCCTAATTTTAAAGGAAATAAAATAAAAAAACAACAAAATAAGAGAAATTATACAGGGTTTACAGAACATAAGTAAAAAAACAAAAAACAAATGTTCACTCTTAAACCAAATGACATTTATTAACTATAAACTTCTAGTTCTGGTCACACTGTAAAAGGAACGTGTTGATTACAGCAGAGTTTTTGTATTTTTCTCATTTAATAAGATTTGATTCAGGTGATCACACTTGAAATGGCTGCAGTACTGATTTTAAAATAACATGCAGAAGTTTTTATTTTCTGGAGCTGTATGTGTTTATGTATTTGGGTGCTTATTGTGCATTACAGTATGAGGGGTTTTAACACAAAGCTAATGCTTCCCACAGATGAAACCAACAGTGCAGAATTAGTGTTTTAAAGGCAGACCCAGCATCACTCAGGCAGCAGCAGACAGAACTGTGGTGAGGCGGACTCTGAAAGGTCTCAGTTCCAGTGACATTCACTCAGCCAGGTATGGACACAGAGAGACAGTGGGGTTCAGTCATCCTTCAAAGGGCAGATAGACAGTGATGGTGTCCCATGGAGCTGGATCTGTTCCTCAGCAGGAAACTCCAGAATGGATTAGAAAAGGCTTTGCCTGCAATTTGACAGCCCCAAGCTCCAAGAGTCTCTGAGCAAAGCAGGAATATGTAAAATGAACAAAATGGAAAAATCTGCCCAGTCATAGAATGGCAAAGCCATGAATAAACACACATGCAGCTACAAGCCTGATGTTTGTGCATCTGAACCAAGAAATTCCTGTCATGTACTTTTATATGGAACATAGTAAAAAGAATCTGCGAATTACAAACTCTTTTTTTATTCAGCTGACCATGGAGTAGCTTAGAAGGTTTTTAGATTACTGTAAATAAAGTGAGAGGGAGAGAGGAAGGCAGAGAGAGAGAGAGAGAGAGAGAGAGAGAAAGGGAAAAAAGTGAGAGGGAGAGAGAGAGAGAGGGAGAAAGTGGGAGGGAGAGAGGAAGGCAGAGAGAGAGAGAGAGGGAGAGAGAGAGAGGGAGAAATTGAGAGTGAGAGAGAGAGTGAGTGAGAGTAAGAGACAGAGAGAGAATAAGAAAGAGAGAGTGAGAGAGAGTGAGAGAGAGAGAGATTGAGAGACAGAGAGAGAATAAGAAAGAGAGAGAGAGATTTGGACACCCTCCAATTTTCACCCATTAGCGAGGCTTACTCCTATATTCCTCCTACATGTTGCTAAGAGGCTGGAAGGGTAAAGGCTAGCAGGCATATAAAGTGACTGAACAGTTCAACACACTTGGAGGAAAACACAAACTGAGTTATGTTGGGAAAGAGAGGGCCTTACTCGAGAGACTGGCCTCAATAACCAGGAACCAAATAATCAGGTAATTCTATCATAAAATGAATATATATATATAAATCCATGTCCTGCAATGTCCTCATTCCTGTCCAAACTTTGTTTTGTTTTTCTTCTAATAATAATTAGAAGAAAAGATCAAGATCAGTGATGCCATGCAAAACCCTGCAGCCTTCCTATGTGAGCCCTATTCAGCGGTTTCTATAGTTAGATGTTATGAAAGATGGTTTTCTGTCGCAGCATTTACTGATTCTAACACTCCGCTGGGAGGGGAGGGTGACTCAGTAAAGCCACGAGATGCTCCAAATGTGAAGTGAAGGCCTGCTGACTGCTGTGACAAAACCCTGGGCTAATCTCATTAGCCTAAAAGACCAGCAGGTTTAAGCAAGGTCCCCACACCCATCCAAACGCCATTGATTTTGCTACGGTGTGAAATACTTGAACAGATTATCGACGTCATCTCTACCCTCCTCTACCTCCTATTAATTTGAATCATGCATCTTTCTGTCTCTGGAGTGGGGCTGGCTCACATCACACTCCCACTTTCTAATAGTTAGGGATCAATTGGAAAATTATGCGCCTGCTGATTGGTGGCTCCATTGCTGAAAGTCAACAGTGGAGAGTCATGCCAAGTGTGCTTGTGGAGTGGTGGCCAGTGGAGTGGAACACTTTGGAAAGGAGGTAGAGATGGAGGGAGGGAGGGAGGGAGGACTGGCTGAGAACAAGGTAGCACTCATAAAATCAATACTATTCTCTGAGTAATAACATGGTGTCAGCTGATATTTAAGTTTGCATTAATGAAGTTAATGAGCCCACGCTTCCTTTGTACTAAAATTACTTCGTAAAAGTAAAACTTGATACTGTTGCTTAAGGACAGTGCAGAGACAGGCAGACGCTAATCAAAACGAAGTATCTTCAGCTCAGAATGATATTTCCCAATAGCTGGGCAATAATAATGGCAAAAATGCAAAAGAATACAATAATAAACTTTATGTCATGGTTGCTTTTAAGTATATTAAATCCTTGAGTGCATGTTTAAGATAAGATAAAGCTTTATTAGTCCCACAAGTGAGAAATTTGCATTGTCAGGACAGAAAGTAGACAATACAAATTCTATTGTAAAAAAAAATGAATAAAAACTATACCTCACAACAGCTGTACTATTGTCTATTGTCTATTGTATAACATATTCCCTTTATATATAATCTAGAAACATAACTATGGGTGTGTATTTCAAAAATATGTGTACATATACAAATCTAGATAAGTATATGTATGTCTGTACACACTGTGTATATGTATGTAAATATGTATAGATTTGATACAGAAGTATAGTAACCCCCCACTTTCAGCAGATCAGCAGTCGTACTTTCAGGTTATTGCATTTTTTTTAACCTCCTTCCTCTGAGTACAGTTGACTGTGACCTCCGGGCCTCGTTTGCCAGGTGGCAGTTACCAAGGCAACAGCCACCCGAGTGGAATGAAGCTCTGCTGCTCAGCCGCAACCCAAACATAAACAACCAGCACGAGGACAAGGGGGCATGCCCTAAACATAAACAACCAGCACCCCCATAAAATCCCCACCTGTAGTATATGAAGTGTGATACAGGTGCACAATTAGCCAAAGCTTTAGCAGCTGTGCCGTGATGAAGGTCTCAGATTAATTGCAGAAACAGGCCCCACTCATCACTAGCTCTCTTAATACACCAGCCAGCACCCCAAGAAGAGGAACTTTATTGCTATTTAACACATTGTCTCTCTCCTTACCCCAATCATTTCTCAGTACCACTTTGCACCATCGCAGTCTCGCCCGCTCGTCCTCGACTCACTCCGAAGTGTGTAATCGCACCACATCCCACAAAATATGACAGGCCATTTGAAAAGGTCAGCAGAACTGTTACATATCGAGAAAGGTGCACCTTGTCGGATTCCGTGCGCGGACGTGTTGGCAGGTTGCTCTGTGCATGATGGATGGCTCAGGAGGGTAACAAGGAAAAAAGCTACTCTGAAATTCTCAAATCTCCTGCCAGGAGTTGATTTTTGGAACTTCTGTATAGTGGTAAATAAAAATGCACCCAAGGCATCGAGGCAATCTGGATTTTGGAATCTCAGAATTGATTTTGTCAAAAAAAAGCAAGAATGTACTGCTACATTTACAAAACAACCTCAAAAGCAGCTAATATTGATTTAGTACAGAGCAAGAACTTTTTGTTTGTACTTTGCAGTTGGTATCTTAAAGCCAAAGCCTAAACATTTAACATCCAAAACCGTTTCATAACCCAGGATCAGCTCTGAAGGAAAGGGCTATTCATTCTTCCTCAAGTCATTCATTCTTTTGGGTCCTTCATACATCTCGGCTTTGCTTGAAGAACATATTCCTTGTAGGTTTCTCAGATCTGCAGTAGCTGGACAGCTAGAGGTGAGAAGATCTGAAGCTCGCTGCCAAAACTGCCCATCATTATCAGATCTGCACCAACTGAAGCTTCAAAAAGATAAAAAGTTAAAATCAGCTTCCGTTCAATACTACTAATGCACTTTCTATTTTCTTTTATGTATTCGATTACTTCTTTTATCCCCCCATTGTTTTATTTCTGCATCTCATGTCTCTCTGTGTCTTAACTGCAAAAAATCCTGATCTAACTGAGATCTTATTTTGAGCTTAAATGTCTCTTTATCTTGTTTTGAGAAGAATATACTACATAAGAGCAGATGTCTAAGATTATTTAGATTGTTTTAAGATCTTTCCTTCCTATTTCCAGAAATCTCAGACTAGAAACAAGTCAGATTATCT
>JBBKCR010050794.1:0-10814 GCA_037577295.1 Ladigesia roloffi | reverse complement strand
CTAAAAATAAAATGAACTGAACTGAACTTTGAACTAGTTCAAAATTTAAATTGTGAGCTATGAACGTGAACAGTTCAACTTTGAACTAGTTCATAAAAAGTGTGAACTTGCACAACACTGGTGCTAACAAGGTTAAAGTCTAGTGGCTCTTATAGCCACATGTGAACAGTGAATTGTGTGAAATTATTTCTCTGTATTTAACCCATTCACTAAAGGCAGCAGTTGGCAGCCAAGAACACGGTTCCTGAGGAGCAGTACGTGGGGATGGTATCTTGCTCAAGGGAGCCTCAGTGGTGCCACTAGCACACTTGGGATTTGGGTCCACAACCTTTTGAATGCAGGCTCAACTCCCTAAACGCCAGGACACCAGCTGCCCAAAGCCATTTTAGCATGATGCAGCACCTCAGCAAAATAAGAACATCCCCAATTCCCACTGACCAAATAAAACTGACCATCCAAGGATAAAACAAAACCTCTCATTACAACCCCCCCCACACACACACACCCCCACCCTTCGGCCCCCCCGCCCACATTACTACTGTTTTATCAAAGTAGTTCAGTCCAGTCTAAAGATAACAGTCATACTGTGTCATAAACCACATAAGCAAGTCTGTAAGGTGTTACTAAACCCCTCCACTTGGTTCAAGGTGACCGATCATTCAGACTCGAAGTTATAAGCTCACTTTACTGGTTCATTATTCAAGCCTTGTAGTTCTAGTGCAAAAACTAAAAGAAGACACCGGGCCAATCTGAAATGATTGATTACATGTGGATTAAGGAGGTTGGTGGGGGGGGTGAAAGTGTGTAAATTACATTTTCTGCCCGAATTGTTGTGTTTCAGGGTCACCGCTTTTGAGAAGCTCAGTCCAGAGTGGAACACGCTGATGCGTCATCAGATCAGGGAGCAAAACCCAATATCTTGGCCGTCACAGTCCTATTGTTCCGGCAACAGACCAGTTCATCATCTCTCAGACACGCCAATCTGCAAGGGCGGTAATTTACACTCCGCTGCTTCATCACACTTCACCTCGAGGTCTGACACACACTGCCACCAACACAGGAAATACTAAAGCTGTAAGGGTTTTTAAAAAAGTTTTTTTAAAACTAATTTAATGCAGAACTGTGAAACAGTGTTGCCGATACGCCCCTCAGTTCTTTTCCCTTTATTCTTTATTCAGCTTAGATCACTAGATCTTTAGATTAACCAGAATATTCAGAAGAAAACTTGATGTACAGATTTATAAAATAGCAGTTTATAAAATAAACATCCTAAAATTTGTCAGGTGATCAAATTCAAGTCTCAACTCCCAAAGTCAGACAGTTTTAGAGCGATGTTTGTTAAAGAGTAGAAACTGAGAAGCAAAAAAATCTTCATTTTATGTTGATTTTTTTCTTTGCTCCTAAAGGAGGGGATTGGGTGAAACAAGTCAGACTTCAGTAATCTCCAGATTAGATGATTTATATTTGATGAGACAAAGAAAAGGCTGCTGTGAGCTGATCTTCCTCTGGGAATTTGGGGTAAAAATGTCACATAAAAAAATTGAGCAATAGTTTTATTGTGTTGTGTATATATATAATGAGAGAGAAGCGATCTTCACAAAAGCCTGGTGAGAGGGACCAGTTTAGTACCAGTTCTGAATACACAGCCATCATTTCCACACTATTTTCTGCTGTAAGTCGTGCTCACTTTGTCTTTTGATTTTAAATAAAATATCAACACCAAGAAATGTTCAGTCTCCTCGATATGTAAAATCTGATTCGCTGGAACAGACAACAAAACATTAAAAAATACGATCAGTGATGGTACTCACAAAATTCTCAGATGATCATATTGAAAACCTCCATGATGTAATTCATCAAGATAATCATGAATATATTCATATTGCCCAGACCTTCATTTTTTGAAATTTTTTTTTTTTTTTGTGATGTCCATGTAATTAGGATACTTGCCCCTGAACCAAGAGGTCATGGGTTCAAATCCTACCCTCAGTAGACAACCATTGTGTTCCTCAGCAAGACCCTAAACTCTGAGTTACTCCGAGGAGACTGCCCCCTGTAGTTAGGGAGTAGAAGTCGCTCTGGATAAAAGTTTCTGCTAAATGCCATAAATGTAAATGTAAATGTAAATGTAATGTGAATCAGATGGATGATCGACTGAAAAAACAAACCATTTTGTTCGTTGATCTGTTCCTTTAAAATCGTCTCAGATTGGAAGAAGCATGTATTTTTTGCTAGCCAACAGTAGTAACACGTTGGGCTGAGCCACGGGCTGCAGGTGGCTCGTAGGCTGGGAGCAGCAGACTGCAGGAGAAGACTCCAGACTGTTTATGTCTGCCATATTGTTGTTTTGAATCTTTTTTTATCTTAGGTGTCTTTCGAATGGAACAAAATGACGGATTCTATGAATTCTCCTCAAACCGGTTCAGGGTGAACCTGGACCAGTGCAGTGGAATAAACCTGTACACTTCTGGTCAGACCATAAAAACACTAAACTGGCAAAAATTCAGACCATTAGTCAGTTTTTGCACCTCCAGATCCAAGTACAGATTATGTAACTCAGTGAAAGTATGGCTCCACTGCATTCTGCCACACATGCGCATGCAAGGCAGAATCTTTAGAGAGTGTAACACACTCAAAAATTTACATTTCGTTTTGCAGAAACAAAAAATCACTGGTCAGGGTACCATAGCAAAGCTGTGACATTCAGAAATCTGTATAAAATAATTCACACCTCTAAACAGCAGCAGACTGTTATTTATAGAGTAATTACTGAGACACTGGGATGGACTGGTGATCAATCCAGGGTGTTTGGATAAGCGTCAGTCCCTCCACAACTGCCTCGCTTAGGGATAAGAGGCTTGAATAATGAATGCACGAATGAAAGCACAAACTAATTACTAAGAGAGTCTAAAAATGTTGACTTTCAAGTTACACTCATTTTGTTAAATTTGGCACATTATAATACTCTAAAGTTAAAATGATCCACAAAGTCCTTCTGACAGACTGTAATCCACTACAGGAAGTGTAGGGGGCAATTCAGCATCTACTTGCATTTGTAAAGTGCTCTATAATGTTTATAGAATAACACCTGGCAGGTAACTGCGGGCTACTTATCTGTATGTGTGTATGTTTGTGTATACATACACACATACATACACACATACATATACACATACATACACACATACATACACACACACATATACACACACATATACACACATACACATATACACACATATACACACATACACACACATAAAATACGTATTTTATATAATAAAGAAGACAAATAAGCTAACAAGTTTATACAAATGATCAAAGCTGTATCTGTGCTACTGCTATAGTAATCTGCCCCTGCCTGATGTGAATAGGTGTTTTTATATTTCTGGGATGTGATGTTCTCTCTCTTTCTCTCTTTCCTCATCCGACCCGCCTCAGTCAAAAGTCCCATTCAGCAGCGGTCTGATGCTCGGCTGCCTTGAGGCTCGCTTTGTATTCAGTTCAGGAGAGCTGTTTCAGTGAGCGATCTGCGGACTTTCACAGCTTCGTCCTGTGTGTGAGCGCAACATCCCGACACTAAAGACAGCAGAATTATCATTCCCAGCCAGCACCTCAGCTCCGAATCGCTTACAGCAGCATCAGTCACTTCCCTCAGATAGCACACAGCACTAACCTGCCTCCACTAAACCTTTCATACATGATTTCACATAAAGAGGGCCAGCACAAACCATCACCGCACACAGGAACTACACTCAATAAAAGAAGAGTTTAGGAAAAATCTAAATTATCAAGCATAATCAGCCACACAAGACATCCTAGTTTGCTTTATTAACTTTGCACTGGAGCTACAAGTGTAGTTTTTGTCTTTTTTTTTTTTTTTTTACAAAAGTGTGTGTCACAGACATTTCTATTCTGTTTCTGACTGTATGAAATGCTGTATATATAAGCACAGACTAAACAGTCAAGCTACTGCTGCTGTTTTTAGCTATGTTAACCAGCTTTATGACAATAGATAAGAGTCAAACGGTGCAAAAACCACATAAATGAGTCTATTACAGATTCCTGAGTGTTGAATTCAGGTTAGCATGGTGCTACTGCGCAGATTCCACTACTTGTTGGATACATTAGAATTACAGCTCTACTAAAGAAGAACTAAAGAAGGAAATCAGATTTTTTTTATTGAACTCCTGTTTTCAAAGAGCCTGCAGTAGAACGCTAGAGCATCAAACCTTGATGTGAGTAGGACACACTGGAAGATGCAGAAGGTAAGCGCCGCGAGATGCTAACAACCCACAGAGCCACTCTGTAGGAAGAGCTATTTATATAAAGGGTTCCTGGCAGGCAGATACACACACACACACACACACGGCACTTTGTTCTAGCGCCCATCCGTCTCCACATCTCAGTGGTGTTATTGTGCATCAGCGCATCGAGAGAAAAACTGTAAAGCTCTTGTTTAGCTTAGTCTGTTTAATTATACATAAACAATCAGAAATCCCTGCAAAAATGTTCAGTTCATCAGGTTTGATCTTTTATACCTGCAAGTATTAAAATGAACAGCTTGCCTTAGTTTTTCTCCTAATTTAAAAATACAAATATTCACCTTTAAAGAATAATTTTAAAAGAAAAGACAAAAACAAAACAATATGAGAAATGATGCAGTGTTCACAAATTTCTTGTTCACTCAAACAAAATGGCAATATTACCTTTGACAAACTATTAGTGGTGTTTTACCATCCAACTGGTCTCACTGCAGGAGGTGAGTGTCAATTACAGCAGTGTTTTTAAATATTTCCTCATTAAATATTTCCTCATATAATATCTCCTTCTTATAGTTTGTATTCAGTTAGGTTCATTAGACATATAAATGAGTGTGCAAAGCAGTAAAATGCATTTAGGTTATTCCCATGTAAGAACATGTGGTAGACTTCTGACTTTATTTTGCTATTTTACTTTATTGTTCCATAATATTTTTTACTACTTATCTGTTTTTTGGTACTGTGCCTTGAAGACTACGCTATATGCAAATTAACCATGCAAATGAGATCCATTCTGACAGGTTACCATCTTCAAAGGCAATCTGAACATAAGCGAAGAAAAGAAACACAGGAATTAAATCGTTCAGATGTGCCTGTTTTGAAGCATGATCCACTTAGTTCCTGACAGGAAGGAGCAGCATAACGTTTAATCATTTTCCCACAAATTCAACACTATAACATCTGCAGACTACCTGCAGGAGCAACACTCCGCTTGAAGGTGAATGGGAGGGGCTTAATGGCTGTTGGCAGAATGCACAGCTCTAAAAGGCTGAATGGGTGGGGCCTAATTGCTATAGGGTAAAATGACATTGATAAACTGCTTTAGGCTGAATGGGTGGGAATAAACTGCTTCAGGCTGAATGGGTGGGGCTAAACTGCTTTAGGATAAAAGTGTGAGGTTAAACTGTTAAGCTGAATGGGTGGGGCTAACCTGCTGTAGCCTAGATGGGTGGGGCTAATGTTATTGGCTGAATAGGTGGGAATAAACTGCTGCTGGATGCTGGATGGGTGGGAATAAACTCCTATAAGATAAATGGGTGGGGCTAAATAGCTATAGGCTGAATGGGTGGGGCTAACCTGCTATAGGCTGAATAGGTGGGGCTAAACTGCTATGGACAATGTATGGACAGACGAAGGAACAGTAACTTACGGAAAAATGTTTATATATTGCATCAAACTCATGTAAAACAGAGAGAAGGAAATTCAGTATTCCATGTAATAGGTCCTTAAAAAAGTTTGATTAATTACAGCCACGATAGTTAATCAGCCCTGCAGCACAACACACAGGATCTTTCACAGCATCTCCCACAAAACCGGGGGAACAGAAACGCTCGCAGAAGAGACGCGGAGGCCAAATCAGCTCTGAAAAGCCTTTCAGCTCCTCCTGATCTCGCTCCAGCTCCGCTCACCCTGCAGCAGGTTCTAAAACAACCCTCACTTCTGAATGAGCCCTCCATCACTCGGGGCATACAGAGCCACTGAGCAGCTCGGAGAGGAAGAACACACACTTGAAGTGTTTGCAGCATCTTACTTCTGACTTGCAAAACAGCATCTTATGAATGACATTCTAACAACATATGAATGTGTCTGCAGGGGACTTTAATGTGCACACTGACAAAACGCTTATTTATGTCCAAAAATCTTAGAAACCACTGAAAGTAAAATTAAAAATTTGTTTAGGAAACCAATGAGTGTTATATATAGTGACATTAGGTTCTGTATATTACTGAGTTCCTCTCGAAGTATTACTGTAGACTATTCTGAAATATGAAACCTCATTAAAGTAAAGCAGAAGCTGCTGATGGAGTTTCACAATCCAAACAACGGCTGGAGGAACCGAGGAGGAATCTGGAACCCAACCTGTGTTCTCCTCACTAGCTCACACAATATCAACTACTTTTACAAACAAAAATAATCTTGATATTTGTACTGTTTTCTTGCTTGTTTGTATTTATTCTAATGTTAACTTTCCTGTCAGAAAGACCCTTTATTGGCACAGGGGCCCAGACATTTGTAGTTTTGTTTATGGTCCACTTATAACAAATTATCAAATGATTTCTTCCCCAATTTTGCTTAAAGACAGGTCCTCCTACTGATTTGGTCTGTATAAAAAACAAATTGAACATTTTTTTAATCATAATAATTTATTGAACAGGCCATTTTTTTTGTTTCCATATAGGAACTACATGAAATATGTAGACTGTAGGTATATTTTGAAACTTGTCTGCTGAACTTGTGATTTCTCAAAACCGTCCAAAGGAAACTTAATTATAAGTATAATCAATAATGATCTAGTCAATTAATGATTGTTCAAGCTTTTGTTTTGGGCTAAATTAATTTTCTCCAATTTCTCCAATCAAAACACCTAACAGGAGTACAAACTCTGTCACAGAATAAAATCTACTTGCCCAGTGTTGTGTAGGTCAACAAACAGCTCTGACCCATCGAGGCACGGACTCCACCAGAACTCTAAAGGTGCCGTCGCTCTGCACCAAGATGTCTCAGCAGATCCTTTAAGTCCTGTAGGCTGAAGGTGGGATTCCATGGATCGAACAAGTTTGTCCAACAAATCTCACAGATGATCAGATTGAGATCTGGGGAATTTTGAGGCCAAGTCAACACCTTGAACTCTGTAACGCTCCTGACCTATCCTGAGCAGTGTTTTCAGAAGGCAGGACCATCACACTGCTGAAAGACCACACAGCCATTAGGAAACACTGATGCCATGAAGGGGTGAATTTGATCTGCAGGAATGTTTAGGTAGATAAAGTAAAAAGTAAAGTAAAGAGGCCCCTCATAGTCACGCGTGAACACAGAACAGCACAGCACACAGAGTGAACAATGTGAAATTCTTTCTCTGCATTTAACCCATTCACAAAGTGAAGCAGGGGGCTGCCACCAACGAGGGGGGTGGGTTTCCCGGGGAGCAGTGTGTGGGGACGGTACCATGCCCAAGGGGTCCTCAGTGTTGGGATTCGAACCTACTATCTTCTGATTAGGCAGATGGTGTCCGTGTAATAACAACATGAATGCAGGATGCAAGGTATCCCAGCAGGACGATGCCCAGAGCATCACACTGGCTCGCCTTCTTCCCAATGTCTCAGTTTAAACTATGCACACCTCTGACCAGCCTCTGATGAATCATGTACAAGAAAACAAGATTCATCAGACCAGACCCTTCTTCCACGGTCCAGCATGGGCAATCTGAACGGTCTATATGGAGCAAGCTGTGATGGACTGTGTGTCCTTATGACAGCCAGCAGGAACCGTTTCAGCAAGTTGTTCCATAGCTCTGTATGACTAAACCACAGACTGTCAATCTGAAGATGCTCTGTCACAGTCATGTGGCCCTTGTCAAAGTAGTTGACATGACTTTCTCCTGATTCCACTTCAGGTACTGGCTCTTTACTTGCTACCAAATATCTCCCATGCCCTAACAGGTGCCACTATAAGAAGATAATCAGTGTTATTCACTTTACATCTCAGTGGTTTTAATGTTGTGGATGATTAGTGGATATAACAGAAGAAACTGCTGATCCATCACCAACTTGATGGCTGTTTTTTTCCACTAAAAGACCACCTGGTGAGGTGATTAATGCAATGTAGAGGCTGTAACCTACATTTTGGCAGGGCAGTGAGGATTTCCCAACAACCTGTTATGCCCTGCAGTGACACAATCACCACCACAAACAACAATGTACTTAAGCAGAGCCTAACCCCACTTGAACATACACCAACCCCCTTAATCAGAATTAAATGGCCGATAATTTGTGAAACCGACCCCTGCCTTTTACCTTAAAATTTGATTTAAGGACTGAGTGTGAAACCTCTTCATCTTAAATGTAAGGCGTTATTTTAGGTTATTTTTCTAGCATTTAAGGGAAATTTCCTGCATGGAAAATTAAGGTGAACATTATGGTTTAAGGAGTAAAATTAGGCTGCCTGGATCCGTAGTGCAAATACGCACCATGACGCGTTTCCTTACATATTATTCATTAATGCACCGTATTCATGAATTTTAAGCAATGATTTTACTATTGACTATTTTTTTTACTATTCCCTCCACCAGGGATTAGGAGTTTAGTTGGGAGTGGAAATAAAGATGGGAGTCGGTAGGAGGAGGCAGGGGGAGAGGGTCTGGACAGGTTCAACGTAGGAGTATTCCTCACTGTCCCGTTTTGTAATGATTCCCAAAAATGTCATTAAAAGCACTTGGAAAAACTCCCTAAAGCTCATTAGTATGGGGAAGTGTTCGTCTTGTTTCCCAGTAAGAGTCCAGCCTCCTTTAACAACAGAAAAAAAAGTGTCAGCAGGTTTACCACCAGCGAAACAAACCATCGCTAGACAGCAGACCACAGCCAATCGCTGCAGGCCCCATGGGACGATATTATCACGGTACCTGAGCCACAATTTCAATCTAATGCAATATTCTAGGAGCGTCAATATCTCCCGATTAGGGCCCTCCGCCTTACTCATCTGTAGCCTAGCAACAACCCGCCTTCTGAAAACATAACGGCCTTAACAAAGTTTATTATAAATAAGAGCTCTGCCGAAAACAACCGCAATAATAACGCTGTTCAAACAGCGAGAGACACAAGCAGCAACCAAACCAAACGCCTCCCACTGTGACCAATAAAGCCATCCACACAACCAGCGCTGGATCTAACTCACCTCGCTTCCACTTCTGGCGAGTCACATCACGCTGATGTTCCACCTTAAATACTGCAGGAAATCCAGCTTTACTACAATATTCCACATTAAATCATACAGGAAATTCAGCTTTAATAAAGATGCTCTATCTTAAATATTGCAGAAAAATCCAGTTTTAATGCAGATGCTCTGCAATAACAACTGCAGAGAAGCCAGCTTATGTATTGATGTTCCAGGTGTAATACAGATGTTCTCCCTTATATACTGCAGTTAAGTAGCTTAAACACTGAGATTCCAGCTTAAATACTGATATTGTATTTTAAACTCTGCAGTAAAGACATCGTAAATACTGATATTCCACCTTAAATCCAGCAGTGAGGCAACATAAAAACTTCACCTTACAAATTGCAGCTAACCCAAACGCCATAGTGAAGCCATGTTAAATATTGATGTTCATTTAAAATACTGCAGTGAACCTGGATGTGTTTTTCAGAAAGTGACTGAAGCTGAGCATGGTCAAGGAGAGGTGGAGGACGTTGAGCTGTAGGAGCTTCCTCTGTTGTTCACCAGAACGAGAAAGTTTGTAGGCAAACTGCTCAACCGCTGTGAGTATCAGCTTGTGTTTCACTTTCAGTTTGTGTTTTTAATCCTGCAGAGATTCCCTTTAAATGTCTCACAGAGATGAGAAATATGGGAGTGCTTCTCTACGTCTTCTCAGTGATAAGTGTGTAATTGTTTTACCATTAGCCTGAATGTTTCCAGCGTTAGACCTCCTTAAGTTTGGGTGACAGGGGCATTCATCCACAGCAGTGTGAGATCAGAGCTTTTCTTTTGCTTATCAGCTCTTTTAATAATAAGAATCAATTTGTGGGATGAGAACATGCTGGAGGTCAGGCTCTGAGAGATGCCAGGACTCTGGTGTAGATCTACTCGGCCAACAACTGCAGCGCACCATTCCTAATATGCATTTTGCCAACTGACTGGAAGAGGTGTGCATAATCAGGAATCACATCCTGGCTGCGATTCAGTTGCAGAAGAACCTCACAGTCCTGATGGTACTGGTGAGAACATATCAACTCCAGGGATCTAATGCTTTATACTGCAGTTCTACACAATGAAGAACACAATAAAACAAAGAAGCCCTGCATTCTGAATCAAGAATGCTTTAATATCTATAGATGCCTCCACGAAAAAAGTGTATTGCCTCTTTTCTCAAAGTTCTGCCTCTTTTTGATCCTGCTTTCTAGCTTTCTTTCCTGCTGCTGTACTCTTTGTTGTAGTTTGGACTGTTTAATGGCTGCTGGTGGCCTAGTGCATAGGAGACATCAGTCTGGAATAAGAGGCCATTGGGTTCGATTCCTTCCCATGCAGACCACCACTGGCATCCTGAGCAAGACCCTTAACCCCAACTTGCCACAGGGAGACTGTCCCCTGTGGTTGGGGAATGGATGTTACTTTGGATAAAAGTGTCTGATAAATGCTGTATGTGCAAATGTGTTTCAGCTGCTGGTGATCATGAGGTAAAGCAGGCATTTAGAAAACCCATTATCCAGAGAAACTTACAGTCATTAGTTACAGAGACAGTCTTACAGTCATTAGTTACAGAGACAGTCTTACAGTCAT
>JBBKCR010050773.1:0-10815 GCA_037577295.1 Ladigesia roloffi | reverse complement strand
ATAGATTTCATGCATCACACATATTTCTTTGTGTAAGAAAATTTTGGCCCCCCTGAAAAATCTTTGCCCCCCCAATCCCCCCCCCCACCCTGGCCCCCTCCAAGTAAAACATTCTAGCTCCGCCACTGAGCATCTCTAGTCTATTAGAAAGCACCTCTAGCATTTACAGTCTATTGCATACCACCCCTTGCACATTTTACCTATAGAATGCCATCTTGTCCACCTCTAGTATACGAGATATCACTTAAAAAGCTTAGTGACAGCTTGATGTTATCTGCCTGGTGTTGAAGGGCACCTACATACTATGTGTGATCTGTTAGGGGGGTTTGTACAAAACTATATACTGGCCAGGGATGAGTTTTCAAAAATCGCCAAATATCTAAAATATTTGATGTCACATCATCATATCTATAAAAAAATAATCAAAATCCAGCTACGCTTGCATGCTAGGTGGCCCCATAACCAGACACAAGACAGAACACAGAACACAGAAAAAGCACTTCAGGCAGCACATTTTTCTTTGAAAAAATAAACCCAAACATCTAGTCTTATGCAATCATTTCACTTCCCTAGTTCTCCACAGAGCAAGCTGTAAGAGGGAGGGCAGCAGGCGTTTGCTGCTTAAGCACCAACTCCTGCACCACCACATCAGAGATGCTGCAATACCCTGCGGGGAAGAACTGCACAGATGCAACCAGAGAGAGACCAGAGAGACCAGATGTAAACCAGAGAAAGAGACTGGAGATACCAGAGAGCAACTAGTGAGTGACCAGAAAGATATCTGAGGGACCAGAGAGACCAGATAGTGAGAGACTAGATAGTGACTAATAAGAGCAGAGAGAGACCAGAGAAACTAGGGAATTAACAATAAGACCAGAGGTGCCAGAGGCCAAAGAGACCACAGAAACATCAGAGAAAGATCAAAACACCCGAGACCGCAGAAAAAGACTAGAGATACGAGAGAGCAACTGGAGAGTGACCAGATGGAGACCAGAGGGAGACCAAGACATGAGAAATGACAGAGACATGAGAGTGACCATTAAGAAAAGAGGGAGACCAGAGAGACCAGAGAGAGACTAGAGTGTAACCAATAAGACCAGAGGGAGACCAGAGGGAAACCAGAGAGACTAAATTGACACTCAAATACCCACCACCTGCAACCAGAACTCTCCAGAACGGCTAATAACTAGAATGGTGAACGAGGGGTTGTTGTAAAGGTCTCCTGATGATGATGCGTATTGAAGCTGGCTCCACAGAGGAATGCCGCTCGGAATTTCTGTTTGTAAAAAGTATTGGGACGTCTTGGGTTTATAGTGTGAGTTTTGACGGGAATCGGTGCTTGTCCTGCGGAGCTACGGCGCACGGAGTGCGGAGGCTCCCTGGCCGGTAGCTCCACTCCCACGGGGAGTAGTGTTTTATGTTTGGGCTCGTTATTTCCAGCTGTTTTCTACAATCCATATATCTATAATATAATTATAAACAAATAAACACGAGCCCACGTGTTTCTTTTCACTCATAGAGTTCTGAGAGTCACGTCCGAGCCGACACATCAGGACAGGTCAAACGACTCCACCCACAAACCGGACAAAACTATAAAAACACTATAAAACAACATCAAAACAACTCAAAACCATTTTTATCACATTCAGCAAGCTTTCAGGCATCCCCATAAAATGTCATTGAACTATTCCAGTAAGTAGGGTTGCAGAGACTTCGGAGTGGGCCTGTTGAATTCCTAACGAGCTCCTCTACTTGTTTCTTGAGCACTTGAAAGTCTAAATCACTAATTGTGTGTCAAAATCGTGATTAAAATCGAAATCTTTTTCAAGAAATTCGTTATAGGTTACTTTTGTCCATATCGTACAGCCCTAATATTATGCCAACAGAAATCTCATGAATATTACATACACTGGATTCCAGATTTTTTTGTTTTGTTTTTGCAGTGAAATGTCATTTGTTGCTGTGCCGAATGAAATCATGCCCATCAGCATCCCGATCAGAGATCAATACAATAATGAAGAGCTGAAGCTGATGTTAGAGTCACTCACTGCTTCAAACACCATAATAACAGTCTGATCACATAATCAATACAAACCATTAGCCAGTTCACTCAGCATCAATCACACACACACACACAGAACTACAGACAACACACAGACACCACACACAATGTACACCCAACACATACACATACCACAGAACTTACACACAAACCTCACAAATACACAACTGGCAGATCATCAGTATATGAAATCGGAATGGACTCGATGACTGGCACCTCTAGTGAAGGTACACAAAAAAATTATAAACAATGTCAAATGAAATGACACACAACTCATCATGGCACTTCCCACACATACAAACACACACACACACACACAAACACAGTTTTCCCCAGTACAGGTTGGTCCTCTGTGTATGCATGTCTGGGTAAAACTCTTTGAGGTCTGGAGCCATCAGCAGTTTGGAAATGATTCATCAGCAATAGCAAGGGTCTCCACACACACACACACACACACAATGAGTGTTCTGCTGTACGGGCCAGTAGCTGCCTGTTTTAGAAACTAGGTTACAATACAACAACCGGCACTGCTGAAGCTGAATCAGACACACACACACCTCAACACAGAGGAGCAGCACAGAACCATTGGTCTGTTTCCACACCAACCAAACCAGCAGCATTAAAACACACTCATGCACACAGAAACACATGGAAAGGCCACAATGGCTGTATTGCAGGTCTAATGGGATAACAGGGTCTCAGACCAGAGCAGAGGAGTGAACGAGTGATTGGATGGATGGAGGGATGAAGTGATGGATGGGGGGACGACAGTGATGCTCGTGGTTCACGTATGCCCCGACATGCAGAGCATCATGGGTGATTGAGGTGGATGATGACAACAAATGAGGCTGAGTGGCCTCCTTAGCCTAATTAGATAGTTCCACCTTAAATGCTGCAGCAATTCCATTCCGGTGCCTCGGCTTTATACTGTAATTGCTGTAGCATTTAAGGTGGAACTGGGAAATTGTGATAAGTGGAGAATAAGAACTTCAGCTTTGTCGTAGAGAGAGGGGACAGAAAAAGAAAGGTAAAGAGAGATAGAGAGAAAAGTGAGGGAGAGAAAAGGAGAGACAGACAGAGAAGGAGGAGGGAGAGAGACCAGAAAGACAGGCGTGGAAGAGTGATAGAGACAGAGGAGAGATAGACACAGATGAGAGTGAGAGATAGAGAAAGAGGTATGAGGATGAATGCGATGATGAAGGTAGCGAATATTACCATACTATTCAGTCCAGGATTGGTAGTGTCAGTGCAGCTTTGTTTATGAGGCCCATCCCTCTTTCTTTCTCTTCCTCTCTTTTTTCTATCTCTCTCTCCCTGTCTCGCTCTTCCCTTCCCTGCAAAGCCTCACTGTCTATCCCTCTCTCTCTCTCGTCTTTTTTTGTTTATGGCGGAGAACGCTGCAGCCATTCCTCCGCCCCCCCATCCCTCGCTCCTCTCCTCTATTTCTCTATCCCTCCTCTTTTATTCCGTGCTCTCCTTCCTTCCCGTCGCCGCGTGTTTACTGTTCCAGCCCGGGCAGCTCCGGCACATATGATGGAGGGAGAGAGGGGGGGAGAGGGAGGGGGAGATTAGCGCAGGCGTGTAGGAGCGAAAGAGAGGGAGGGAGAGAAAAAGGGAGAGTAAAAGAGAGAAACAGCGGGCTGTGCGTCGTTACGGTCCGTCTGATCTCTTCCAAAGCGCTAAAGGCACACAGACATACACCCAGACACACACACACACACACACACACAGTTAGGTCACAGTCCACACCCTAATGGCAATGGATGTTTTGATTCTATTTATTTTTATTAGTATTAGTATTAGTATTAGTATTTCATCCTTTTTAATGATACCACACGCGCACTCCACTGGGCATATGGAAAACAGAAACACACACATACATGTAAACTAGTGCAGATAAATTGGCTTGATATTATGGAGATCAAAATAAATGCTCAAAAGGCTTTCCATAGAAATCAGCTAAACACACTGTTCTACAGTGGGTGAGCCCAGTTTCATGAGGGAGAATGTTCTATTTATTTTGGAGGTGGTGAGTGATGACCAGTTCTCTGGTTCTATTTCTTTGGAGCAATTGGAGGAGTCTGACTTCAAGAACCAGCTGGTTACATATGTTATATATATATATATAACATTTAGAATGCAGGTTTAGTATTAAAGAAAGACGAGCCGAGGTAATTCACTTGAACTCAGAAGCGCAAAAAGAGAATGAGCTTGGTCCAAAACAACTCAACAATTTTCTCCAAATATTATTTCAGGTCATCTTCTCGGCCCAAATGCGAATTTTACCTGAGTTTTACACCTGCTGTATGCTGAAGTCTGAATTATCGGCAGTTATTAGTTTAAAGATTCGTTTTTGTGGGGTTAGTATGTTTCTCTAGTTTCTATGTTGGTGATTTAGCAGACATATTTTTTTCTCCTTGCGAGAAAATAAGTTAAACACGACTCTAATATGATTGCTTATTACGAATATTACTAATTGACTCTTTTTTCAAAAGAGAAATGGGGACTCAGGTATATCATGCTGTGCTCCAACTTCTTCACTTACCTTCCCATTAAATTCTACAGAAATAAATTCACAAATATTTTCAGCTCGGGGAAAATGATCTGCTTTTATGGTGTTACTTTTTAGAGGTAATATTTGACTAGCAGGGAGATTTTTTTAATCATTAATCATTATGGCATCTTTTTTTCTGAAGTCTAGAAAAAGAGTAGTAGTTTGGAGCCTCATATACATGATGAAGTTTTTGTCTTAGCCTCTGCGCTCAATAAAAACTGATTCCACATCTTTCAAAAGAAAAACAGACAAACAATTAAATGTACACAACCAAAAAATAACAAAAAATTAAATTCATTTTCATGCTTTATTCTGTGTGGATATTAAGCTAGGAACAGGCAGCTAATGTCAGTAAACGCTCACCAGTCTTTATAGGGTTACATTTTGGAGAGGTGGAGATTTTGCTGGAGAACCAATAGGAGGCTTCTGTCTTTGCCCCTTTCCAGCCTTTTTATGAGAATTATGTGTAAGTAGTGCCACTAGTAAACATGCCGGCTAGTTAACTTTTAAACATTTACGGTAGGGCCTCACTAGTTAACTAGTAAAGACATAGACACTCTCGCTAGTGTCACTAGCGAACACTTGTTCCTTACTAGTAACACTAGTAACACTAGTAAGTGCAAAACACCCTCACTAATGCAACTAGTGGGCATTTTGACCTTTACTAGGGTCACTAGTGGACATTTTGGCTAACACTAGTGATACCACTGCGCATTTCAAGCTTTACAAGTTAACTAGTGCGGCACATTTCAGGCCCACTAGTTAATTAGTTAGCGATAATCCTTGACTAGTAAGAGTTTTTACAGAACTAGTACGCCATAGTCACAAACTAGTGCACCAGAATGTTCAACTAGTGCAGCAAACATGTAAACTAATGAAGAGAAATTGGCTTGATAACACGGATATCAGAATAAATGCTCAAAAGACATTCCAATAATGGACATTCCTAATAATGTCAGGAAGACTTCAGTCCTCTTCCTGAAGGCCCAAACAATAGTAGCTCTCTTAGATAGATACCTTAAGACCACCGGGAAATGTTCTTTTAGATGTTTCACAAACTGGAGCATCTCTGAGGGTTCCTCTTAGTGCATATAGTACATAAACAATCAACACAAATACACACATGACACGTTGTTTTAGCTCTGTTTATCACACATACACAGACACACACACTGACAGCCATAGGGCTATGTATCTCCTTTGAGATGCTAATGCTAATGGTAACATAATGGAGATGTGAGCATTAGTTAAATGTGCTAGAAACACACACCAACGTGTGTGTGTGTGTGTGTGTGCATGTTCTGTGCCATCAAAACGTGAGCAGAATGAAGAGCAAGTGGGCGGGGCTTGAGAGCATCACACCAACATGGTAAACAGAGTGAAGGGAGGGGGGGGGGTTGTTGGCATCATCACCACAGAAACACACACACACACACACACACTCACAACAAGCAGTTCACTGTGTCTCCAGACATTGACATCAGAAACGCTTACACACACACTTTGATATTAACAGTGCTGTTCGGTGAAATTTTGTTTTTTGGTTTTGGTGAATTTATTTGCACATGTATCTGCAAATGTGAAATATAAATGATCAATGATTATTATTATTAGGTGTAAAAAGGGCAAAAATGTGTTTCATTGCAGATCATTTTCACACACACAGACTGTGACATTCCTATTAAAATAGCTGTTTGGTGGAATCAACAGCTTTTTTTTTTTAAATGTTCGTAACATGTATCTGCCAAGGTACCATATTAATCAATAGGATTTATTATTTTATTGTTATTATTAGGTGTAAAATGCATACATTATACATATCACTCATAAAAGAACACAATCAGAATCTTATTGTACATTTTTATTTCTTCTACACATTCATGACATTAATCTATAACAACATTCACCAGACAATAAATAACGTAAATACTCTGTACTCCATCTGCGAGACGAGACAAGATGGGTCAAGGTCAGGAACAGGGTCAGGGACATACAGGGACCAGTACACCAACGAAACACAAGTGCAACCTGAGGGTGTTAAAGCAGGCTAGTGAGGCGCCTCTGGCGGCCTCTTCTGGCGGACTATGGAAACGCACAGTCACGGCTTGAGGAAGCTGACATTTATGGCTTTTGGGTGTTTTTTAAGTCCTGCGCAGGCAAACTCCATTGATTGGAGTTCAGGGCTTTGCATAATTACAGTGCTGCCTAGACCCCTCTCTTTCCATTAGCAGCGAAATAAACAATTAACAGATAATATTATTTATTTATATATTCATATTAGTTCCCTAACTATTCTAAAATCTCTGTAAAAACGGCTTTAGCGAATTTGTGGTTTTCAATACAAGTGACCGTTTTGTGCAACAAAGCAAAATAATTTCATATTTTATTTAGTTATTTTTATCTAAATTGGCTTGAACAGGCTAATTTAAAAATACTTTGTTATGAAACTGCCCGTGGAAGGTCTGTTTTAGTCAAAAAAGTTGTGTGAGCTCCTTTCTAAGTGCCCTTTACTGCAGCTCATTCAAATACAGCATGAGGCAGAAACCCAGCGTAGAACTTCAGCATGTATGGATAAGGCTAAACTGCTGCAGTGATATATTTAAATGTTTTTTTTTTACCTCACAAATAATGTGGTTTGAAAACAAGCTGGTTTTGTAGTTTATTTCCATAAATAACCTGAATTTTAACAGATTTTAAATCTATTTAAGGCGACAATATGGTCACTTTAAGATACTGAACGGCATTGTGATTGCAATAAGTAGCATAATAATCACAATATTTTGTAGCTCTACTGTAAATATTGTGTAGCTCTATGTTATTTGATTAAAACTCCTCATTTAAAACGACTTAAGGCAGTTAAGGACATAAAAAACAGCATCTACTTTAAACTTAAATCCTGTGATTTTAGAACCACATTCTTTAAAAGGTCGATCTAGAAACAATAAATCTACAGGATTCTTAAGAGTTATGTCTTACTGGTCCCATAGGTTCACCAATTAAGAGAGCAGCTTTGTCTTCAGTGAGATGGAATGTACTGCAGAACTGACCTGGATATAGGGTGCTCGATTACTTTATTCAGTCTAGAATCTCTTTATCCCCAGTCTAGATCCTCATTTCTATTACTCCATCTGAAGTGTTTCATTGGTTCATAATCCAACCTACATTCAAATTTTGATCCTGAAACTATTCTAGAACTCCGTGTAGTTACCAGGCTAAGTCCTGATCTAAATCCATCTAAAGAGTTCCACTGGTTCATTATCCTATCTAGACCAGAGTCCAGATCTCATTCTCTAGAATCTGACAGCATGCGAGTGAGAGAGTGAGTGAGTAACAAACTGGCTTCAATGTGTCAGAAAACAGGAGATTAAACAATCAGACTCATAAAAAATATAAAATCAATAAAATAAAATAGTGTCAAATAATTACTAGCATAACAGGAGAAGGCTACGTGTGTTTATACCACTGAGTTTTTGTATGTTTATACATGAGAACAAGTCCTTCAGAAGGGTGTATTTACAGTCTTTGCAGGTGCAGGTTCCTGAGAGATTGTGTGCGCTTGTGTGAATCTATATTGCTTCTCAGTTACTGGCCTGATTTCGTGGGTGTGGCCACCACTCGTCTTTTGGCCTGGTAGAAATCTGAACAAGGAATCAAGAAAGAACTATTGAAACAAAGAAAATATAAACAACAAAAAACAACCATTCTATTAGGTCCAACATTTCTACTAGGACAGTTTATTTGGCTAAATGATCTACTTGCTGTTTCTATTAGGCCTACAAGATTATTCAACTTGGTCTAAATTTTCTAAGGTGTCACTGGTCCAAGGATTAAATATATGACACACACACATTCACACACCTGTGAGGTTGGTCTGTTTCCTCTTTAGTGGGTGTTTCTTGGGTGTTTTCTCCAGACTCAGGGAATTGCTGTTGTACTTCTCTGGCGTTTTGGGGATGTTTTCTTTTCCGAGCTCAGAGCAAGTCAGGATCGCTGCCACAGAGGCGGCTGAAGTGGACTCCGCCTTCTGTGGTCTTGGTTTCTCACCCACGGTGCATGCTCGGTACAGTGCTGGCACACGAGCACCTGGAACACCCTCCCACTCAAAGTCCCCTCTGTCCAGCGGCTTCTCGGATACAAAGTCAAAACCCCAGCGACGGGCTGCATCCTCCTGCTCCCTCCTCAGGATGGCGCTGTATTCTGCACGCAGCTGCTCTTGATCCACGGGTCCAAACAGGCTCCTCCGGGCAGGACCGTTAACCAGGGAACGCAGAACTCGCTTACGGAAAGGCATGATCTTACACTGCGGGGGAGAATGGAATAATAAATCAATTACCAAAGAGAACTTTATAAGTATATAAACATACATAATATATGTTTACCCATTTATAGTTTTTTATATTCATTTACATGTGTGTTTAAAGTAGACCAAAATTTTTTGTTTCATATCATTTTTATTGGTCTACTTAAAATTGTACTGCTTCCTGCCAATTATTTATGATTAAAAGCATTCGTAAAGCAGGACAGGACCATCAGATCATTCTTCTTTTCTATCACTGAAACAACAATTTAACTGAAATAAACAGCAAGATATAATTTACACATTCAATCTGATTGAACTTCAGGCTAAAAAGACACACAGGAGAACATTCATCCAAACTGTCACTAAAAACAGCAAAAGAATGAAATATGATAAAAGTGTAACAAACCAGAAAGAAAAAGAATAATTCAGCCAACAGAAATATATACGCGAGCCATTACAGAGACAAGTACAGACATCTCACCATCTCACTCAGCAGGCCCTGCAGAGAACGTGTGTGTGTGCGTGAATGTTTCAGAGTGAAGGACTGAACACACGGCTCGGTTTTAAAAGCGAAGAGTGTGACTCAGTGAGGCGGAGAGTGTGAGGGAGTGTGACTCATTGTTGCTCCTGCATGTCCGGGCAGAGTCGAGACATGTCCCAGAGACTCACATGCTGCCGTGACTCACTGCGCCCACTAGATGTCACTGCCGTACACTGTGCTAATACACTCTCATCTCAGTATTTAATATTATTAAATAATTTTGTGTCCTTAGTTTCTGCATCAAAACACTAACTTTTATATCTCCAAATATCTTTATTGGATTTTTCACCGTCAGTAACATAGATCTTAAAAACCTTTGTAGAATCCTGAAAGGTCTAACATCTAGAGCTCTTGTAACACGCCAGGGAGGGGCTGCTGGCCTCACTCTGACCTGTGACCTTTGGTTTGGAATGTGCTAAGGAACAGGTGTAGCCAGGGGTCTCAAACCTGTCCAGAAAGAGCAGATGGTTCCACCTCTATAATCAGTTGGTATTGGTTTTCAGTTACTCGGGTATGGCTTCTTCTTGGTTGGAACAAAAACCTGCACCCACAGTAGTTGTGGATTTGAGTCCCAAGGCTGCTAAGCATCTCTGAGATACCCTTGAGCATGGAACTGTACGCACACACTGCTCCCCAGCTGCTCACTGATTCACTTATTGAATGGGCTTAATAGATTTTTTTTGCTGTTCACACTGTGTACTGTGGTCTGTCCATGTATGACAAAATGGTCACATTCACTTTTTACTTTTCCATATAATCTGCATATAACTGTGCCCCTAGACGTTACGGAAAAAGGCTCAGAGGTGAAGGAAGTTGGCCCAAGGAGGAGAAAATGAAAAAAAGAGGAAAGTCTCAGAAGACCAAAATGACATCACACATTCCAAACACACACACACACACACACACACACAGCCTAATCCCAAAAAGCTTTAGACATTATTAGAGTGCCACATAATCACTAAAATATTTATTTAAAACTAATTAAAAACTGATCTTAATTTTTTTATCTTTTTAAAATAATAATATAATTATAATTAAAGAATTTATTATAAAGCTACTTCTACTAATAACAACTAATAATAATAATAATATAGGGTGAGTGGGACATTGTTTTCTTTTGCATTTCTGTAGGGTATTTTAATGTTAAGCTAACATGAAACAATCAAAAATGTCCCACATTAAGGCTCACCCAACTTTCATATTAAATTACTTTTTTGTTAGTTATAATTTTCGTTGTAATACTTTATATAATTGCAATCATTTTTTGTGATTATTATAATGACATTTAATTTAACTTCAATTTTAGTACTGCTAATTAAGATGAAAAATGATCCCACTGTATCTATTGTTAATTTTAT